>OZ010612.1:2089904-2107404 GCA_963932145.1 Acanthosepion lycidas
CTCAAAGGAGAAAATGTTTCAAATTCTTTTCTTATTCTCCATCATCATTATTATTATTATGTAACTTTTTTTATTTTGTTTCTTGTTAACCATTTCTCTCCTTTAATTGTCGACTCTCTCTCTCATTCTGTCTTCTCTTTCAACCTCCTCTTCTCATATTGTTTTCTTCTCTTTCTAATCCTTTACCCTCTCTTTCATCATTTTTATCTCTTCTCCTCTCTTTTTTTCACTGTCTCTGATGCCAGAAATTAATATTCTTGCCATCACAGGTTCAATTTCAACAGAAACTACATTTAATGGTAAGCAAACCAACAGATTCATGGCACTAAATGACCCTCTTCTTTTCTTCTCCCTCTTCTTTTCTTCTCCCTCTTCTTTTCTTCTCCCTCTTCTTTTCTTCTCCCTCTTCTTTTCTTCTCCCTCTTCTTTTCTTCTCCCTCTTCTTTTCTTCTCCCTCTTCTTTTCTTCTCCCTCTTCTTTTCTTCTCCCTCTTCTTTTCTTCTCCCTCTTCTTTTCTTCTCCCTCTTCTTTTCTTCTCCCTCTTCTTTTCTTCTCCCTCTTCTTTTCTTCTCCCTCTTCTTTTCCCCTCCTTTACTTTTCCCTTTTTCTCTTTTTTTTTTTCCTTTCTCTTTCCCTCTCTCCCTGCCTTTGTTATCTACAAGTGAACCCTATCCCTAATCCATTCCCTGTTTGAATTTGAATCCAACTCAGTTATGAAACTTATCCCACCAAAAAAAAAAAAAAAAAAAATTATTTTGGAAATGTGTACTTTTCCAGAGAGAAATTGCGATATTCAAGATAACATTTTTCAGGTTAAATCCATGGCTGTCTATTTTAGTCTCGACCCACAACAGATATCCTTCTTGATAGAGAAATTCAGGCCATCGAGGGTTTTATCAATTGAAAATTAAAAATGATATATAGAAAGGTTTTTTGCTTTTCTTCATTTTTTTTTTTTTTTTTTTTTTTTTTTTTTTATTTGTTGTTGTTGTTGTTGTTATTGGGAATTTGCATAGAAAAAAAGTCCTTTCTCCTTTTGGATGTTTTTTTTCTTTTTTATTATTCCTTCAGAAATGATTTCAGTTGTGTGAGAAGATTTTTAGCAAAAAATGGAATAAGAAGGCAAATAAAACCATGTAAAGTCTAAAATTCTTTCCTGAGGTCATCATGAAATCTTAAAAACAAATTTAGGCAAAAGAAGTTGCATTAATTCATGCTGAGTTGGTTTCTAGATTTTAAAAGATAACATTTAAAAAAAAAAAAAAAAAAATTCTTTTGGGACTTTCATTTCTACAATTCTTTTCTTTTAAAACACATGTACACGCACACACATGAGAGAGAAAAAAAAAAAAAAAAAAGGCGAAAAAATAAGTTTTTAAAAAAAAATACCTGAAAGGATTTTATTCTGTGGAAATGGTTGGAAACTATTCTTCTCTTTATCGCCCCCCTCCGCCTTAATCAAAAAAAAAAAAAAAAAAAACACTTCTGCAAATTAACATCCAAAAGTTGACTATAAAAAGCAAAAAAAAAAAAAAAAAAATGCAATGTAATGTGATTTATCAAACAAAAAACAGTAAATCATTTTGGCCTTGGTCTCAGCTTTGTAAGTTTGTGAGGGAAGTGTTACAAGAACCCCCCTCCCCCCCGGTCCATTCCCCACCTCTCTTCTGACCCTGAAAACCTTTTGAATTGGTTCTTCTCTGCATCTTGTCACAATTTGCCTCATGCTTTCTGGTTTCTGCAAATAAAACAAAATAAAAACAAATGCCTATCATTTCAATTTTGCCCTTTTCATGTGTGTCTCTCGTCTTGGTTTCTGAAAAGAAAAAAATGTGCTTTAAGCTGGTTCAGTCTTCTTTGAAGAGAAGGACAATGACTTGTATTAGAAATTTTGGAAAACAAAAATCTTCTTCCTTCATCACGGCCCTTCCCTCCTATTTTCTACAAATGACTTTCACCCGATTATTTGGACAACACACACACCCTCCCCCTTTTGGTTTGGGATTTATTTTTTATTTTTATTTTCAAGAAAGTGTCAATGGGTTTTTTTTTTTTTTTTTTTTTTTTTTTTCTCCGTTTTTCTTTTAAATTCCAAAGTGAGTTTCTTCTCCACGTTAAAAAAAAAATTAAATAAATACAATTTGATAAAGTAAAAATTATAAACAAAACCAAACAACAGTAGTGAAGATTATTTATTTATTAAAAAACAAAACACACACACACACAGACACACTTTGCATATATTATAAGAAAATCCCAAAACAGTTTAAAAAGTAAAATTTTCTTTTATTTATTTTTTTTAAGCAATTGAATGTCTTATTGGTACATTTTCCATTTCCCTCCCCCATCAATTTTTTTCTGTTGTCCTGACAAAGAAATTCTACTTAACCCTAACATGCAGGATGCAGGACACCCACAGCCACCATTCACTTTAATTTGAAAGGCATCCAGTTTTGTACTTGTAAAAATAATAAAAAGCAAATAATAAATTCCATTCATTTTACAATTATGCATTGACTGTTAGTATGTTTATGTTTTAAGCCATTCCTAGATATATCAAACATTGGGGACGACTTTTGTGTAAAATATTGAAAAATCTAAGAATTATCAGTTCCAAATTTACAAGCATTTTAGCTTTCAAATGTAATCTAATATGGCAACAATGATTGGAAATGACTCTCCGTTGAGATATATATAAACAAAACTTGTGATCCAATGCAGATTTTATCAAGTTATATGTAAGGATATTATTTTGCAACAAGTCTTTATAAACAGGTAAAAATTGATTTTCAAAATTTAAGAATGTTCATATATATACATCAAACTAATTGAAAAATATCTGTAAAAGAACAATATGAATAAAGAACAAAGGAAAACTCATCTTAGCCAACGCGTTTCGTCCTCTCATGGACTTTATGAAGATAAACGTAAGGATTTTATTTTGTCACAAGTCTTTATAAACAGGTAAAAATTGATTTTCAAAATTTAAGAATGTTCATATCTATACATCAAACTAATTGAAAAATATCTGTAATGAATAATTTTAATGCGGATTTAGAATTATCAAGGAACCTCAAACCCCGACAAGCCCACCCCGGTTTTGGTCGGCGTCCATATAAGCAGAGTCACAGCGAGTGGACGGCAGTTCGCAGTTGAGTTGAGTTGGGGTTGAAGACTGGCAAGCATTTGCAGTGAGTTGAGAGCTCGCAGACAGCCTCGCAGAAAGCTGACTTAAGATCCACGCAATCACGACCTCAAACCAAGAACAATTTATTTTTGAAGAACGACTTAGACTCATACCACCAAAACCAGTTTTGCGAATATCGCCTGAAGACACCAAAAACCAGTTTCCTGAAAAACAATTTAAGATGTTAAGACTCGCCTAACAAACACAAAGTGTCACGAATCCATATAAGCGGGTTGGTAGAAAGACGCAGTCCTGTATTCAGTAACCAGATATAATATATTGTTATCCTTTTTTAACACATTTGAACTTTTCGAGTTATTACTTTATTTTCTTTTACATATACTTGTGCGGTATTGCCCTTGTTCGGACTCGACTTGCATTACGGCCCGGCGACTGATTGATTTCATCTACCTAAGATCAAATCCCAACGTGGGTAGGTTAGACTAGAAATCAAAATAGTTACTTCGGTAACCAGACGTTGGAGGCGAGCTGGGAACGACAAGGCTGATACCGAATCTAACCAGATTCCCATCCGAATCAGCAAAAGGTTGGAACGTCACATTTGGTGCCGTGACCAAGTGACCAAGTCACATTGGTCGTCACAGGACAGGATAGGACGGTGACGGCGCGGAGACAGATGGGGTGACGTCACAACTGGTGCCGTGACCAGGATAGCACGACGGACGCGGCCGGGCAGACATCACATTTGGTGCAGCGACCCCGGGGTGACGTCACAATGAACTTTATGAAGATAAACGTAAGGATTTTATTTTGCAACAGGTCTTTATAAACAGGTAAAAATGGTTTTCAAAATTTAAGAATGCTCAGAAATATACATCAGACTAACTGAAAAGTCAAATTATGGAAGATGCTAAGTGCCATAATGTTTAATAAACAAAAATGAATAAATGTTGTTATTGTGCTTATCTCTCCCTTTGTTGTTTCGCACAATTGATACATTGTGCCAATACCTCATAAATAATGGACTATTATGCTTTGATCTCTTCGGAAAGAGTGGAAAAAATGTTTTCAATGAGAAAAAGGAAGGGGTGGTGAGAATGAGAATAAGCTGATAAGAACAGATTCTACACTTTGATCTTAGTCAAAATGCCAAGAAGTGATTATATTTACCAGAATGTCCTTGTCGCACTCGGATTAACACAAGGTCGAGACTTAAAGTGGGTTTAATAGCACTACCACGGAAAAAAATATCCAGAGCTACATCAGCACTTCACCTTTTTGGTGTTGATTCAGTCTTTGAACAATGAACCTAGAGCTCCTCACCCCCAAAGTGACAGCAACGGCGATAAAAATGCTATTTTTCCGATGCACAGTACCAAACAATTGAAATTGAGTAAGACAATTGCGAACAATCCATTTACCATGAATAAAATAACATCGTAAAATATTATTAAGAGAAATGTTTATAAGATGAGGAGTTTTAATTGCATGGAAAGATCTGGGAAAAGACACTTTTAGTGAGAAAATGAATGAAAAAAAAAAAAGGTGAAGATGAGTGTTTAACGTCTGTTTCAGTGAAATAGAAACAATTGTCAATTTCTAATCATTTCATTTGTATCCCCCTACTTCTTTAAATAACGACCAGCATTCATATTTATGATTGTTATTGGAATATTTTGTTAAAGTTAAGCTGAATAAATGATGCGATGGGGAAATTTCTGTGGATATTTTATTGGCGTACAATTTGCCATAAGCTTATTCAATCATTAACTAAAGAATTAAGATTTATTAAAATAAAAAATAAGAATACTGAAATTTGTTATGGGTTAAAACTAATTTACATTATTTTAGTTTGGCATTAATTTATCTTAAATTAATTAAATTAAATTTATTTATGTGAAATAAAATATACATAAGACAAATTAATTTTTAATATTTTTTTACATAAAAATTTTTGAGTATATAATGCATAAATATTTTAAGTAATAAATTACATTACAAAATAACCCCCTCCAAAACAACAAAACAAAAATAATACAAACATCTACTTACTACTTTTCTTTATTAAGCGTTAAATTACATCACTTAGCATCCTTCATAATTTTCCCAAACTTTCTGTTTGGCTTAAATTTATTTATGAGCGTTGCTTAAATTTAAAAATTTGGAAAACTAACATTTTTACATCTGATAATACATACTTATTGCAAAATAAAATCCTTACATTTGCCTTGATAAAGTCCATCAGAGGATGAAACGTTTCTGATAAAATAAGTTTTCCTTTTGCCACTTTTTACCTGTTAATAAAGACTTGTTGGAAAATAAAATCCTTACGTTTATCTTCATAAAGTCCATGAGAGGACGAAATGCGTTGGCTAAGATGAGTTTTCCTTTTTTCTTTATTCATATTGTTCTTTTACAGATATATTCTTAGTTATATCTGAAAGTTTTTACAGAGCCACACCCAAAATATTTATCTCTAGTTAAATGAGCATTTGCTGTCTTTTTAACATATTTAGGATATAAAATATTTTTTTTTCTTTTTCCTCACAACAATAGTTGATTTAAGATGAAAATTTTGTTTCTACCATAGGAGAAAATAATTTGTTCTTTTAATGGCGCATGCTAAATTAATGACATTCTATTTGCCATTAAATCAGTCACTTTTCTTCATTTTCTGTGACCTTTGATTAATCAGGAAATTATTTAACATTTTCGGTACTGGTTTCTGGCTAGTGTCTGTTGGCCAAGAAAAAGATTTCATCACAGACCAACTATTGCAAGTGTGTATGGGAAAATAAAAAAAAATGAAGACAAGGGGCACATTTCAAATAGGGGATGTTATAGAATTAATGTCCTTTGGTGTTTAACAGTTAAATTATTCAGAATTAAGTAATGTACTGTATTTCCCCCAACTAAGATGCATTTTTTCCTGAAAAATGCCCTAAAAAATCTGTGTGTCTTAGTACTGACGACTTAATTTGTAGAAAGGAGTTTGCCAATCCTCACAAACCCCAGTCACAAGATAGAAGCAATCACATATAAGCCTCCAATTATCATTCAGATTTAATAAGTACTGTATATCCCGTTAGTATCATACCATATATATATTGTTCTTTTTTGTTTTTTGGTCTTGTGATAAATTAGTAGGCAGCTTCCTACCAGTACTGTAAGTCTTTTGTTCATTTAGACATACCTTATCTCCAATGGATAGTCAATTGTGTTAAACTATTGAACATCTAATTAATAATAACTACAAATATAAAATAATAGATCCAAAATGTGATAATTTGTTGTGACAGAAAGAAAAATCACATAGTAGAGTTAACCATTTGGACTTGATAGTACAGTAAGCTATTAAATCCACAAATATATCCCCCCACTCCTAAAAGTACCAAACTTATTAAAGAGTGTGTCTTACCAGTTGTAGTGACTTAGTGCTGGGATTGAAAGTTCATATCACACTCCTCACCAATCTAAGTTGTGGGGGGTACTGATCATGATATGACTTTTCCCCTCTGTCTTCCCGTGGTTTGAATTGTACAAAGATAACTGATTAGACATTAAAATAATTTCAAACATTTTCATTGATTGACAAAGAGAAAAGACACATCAAGTTTTCAATATTACTTTTTTTTACTAACAATGATTATCTTACTACTTTCAGATCTCCTAATAAGTAATGATTACCTGCCTAGCTACATTCTTTATCGGAAATTCTTGGGACAAGAAGTGCTTTGGTTTACACATTTTTTTTTCTGGATTTTGAAATACAGGTTATTTAATTTGTATATAGCATCTATAAAATGTGGCAGCTTGGGAGTGGAATTCAAGCATAAACACAATATCTCTTTACATTTCATAAAACAGCTTATACATAAAACCCTGAAAGTAGTTTTATATAAAATTTAATAAATTTTGTGTACATACAAATACAGGTAATGACGCTAGTCATGTAATTCTCGCATAGTTTTAAGTGGTGAAATTAGGATTTCACATAAAAATAGTGTTTTCTACTTTCTATACGTGTACTATAAAACCATGATGACTACTTATAAAAAATACCTAAATGCAACACCAAACATTACTTTTAGATCAGTTTTGAGAAACTACATCATCGATTGACATCACTGCGAGTGTGAGAATGAAAATTCGGTAAGCTATCAGTCTCTACCAATGACGTTGCATTTTGATTAAAATGTTATAATACATCCAGGTACAGTATTTCTGTAAAAGCAAAACATGGATTCTGATTTCAGTTAAATGTAAACGGAAAAAAGTCAGCATTTTAATTCTAACGCTGCAATGTAATAACCATTTGAGGCAAGTCATGTCAGCGCCTTGTATTAAAAATTCAATCCTTGTAAAAGTTTCAGGATATATTTGGATGATGAAGGTACCCTGTAAATGTCTGCTTATATATATATATATATATATATATATATAGTGTCTTTATTAGTAGCATGCAGAAGCAAGGGCTGCAATAAAAGTGGTACAGATTGAGAATCCTTTATCCAAGATTCTTGCAACCGGAAATACTTTGGTTTTCAGATGTTTTTTTCAAATCTTGGAATACAGGCTACTTAAATTGTATACAGCATCTATAAAATGGATCAGCTTGAGAATGGAACCCAGGCATGAACATGATAATCCCTTTACAGTTCATAACACGGCTTATACACGTACCCTGAAGGTAGTTTTATAGAAATAACATACACCCTGAAAGTAGTTTTATATCAAAATTTTGTGTCCCTACAAATACAGGTAATGACGCTAGTCGTGTAATGCTAACGTGCATTTTTAAGTGGGGGAAATTAGGATTTCATGTCAAAATAATGATTTTTATTTTGGAACCCAGACATGAACACGATATCCCTTTCCATTTCATAACACAGCTTATACATAAACCCTGAAGGGTATTTTTTATATAAATAATATAGACCCTGAAATTAGATTTATATAAAATTTAATAAATTTGGTGTACATACAGATACAGGTAATCATGCTAATAGTGATGTAATTCTCACACAGTTTTAAGTGGCGAAATTACAATAATGTTTTTGTACTTTTTGTACTTGTGCCAAAAAACATGATCACTACTTAACAAAAATATTTGTAAATGCAAGACTTTTTGACATTTTGAATAATATCTTTACTGAGCATGAAACACTCTGGTAAATAATCCATGAATAAAGATGTTGCTGTGACAGATTGCTAACAAAAAAACTGGTGTCAACGTAGGCTATGAAACTGGGTTGGGGAACGCCCGCTCAGGAGAGACAAGGACACTTATAACAGCTGCACATCATCTAGGAATGTTCCCAGTGCTTTTTGAAATTTTCAATTTGTGGAAAGTCATGTCAGCATCTGAAAAACTTTTGGATATTGGAGCTTTGGGAATTTCAGATAAAGGATATTCAATTTGTACTTACATTTCTGTTAATGATTTATGCCTACCTACCTACCTGCACATTGTCCGCAATACTTTTAATTTTGAATTTCAAGGACACAAATTATTTATACGCGGACTATTGTCCCTATCTCTGTTGTTAATGTAATGTTTTGCTGTTGTTCTCTCCAGCCATCATCAGGTGTATATCGATCCAGGTAACCCAGGAACTTCAAACTAAACTCGTTATTTAATCTACAAAGTGTAAAGTGTTCTTGTTCCATTGTTATGCAAGTCTGTACAATCTGTGATGACATCCAACATTGGTTGTATGGGAATACACTGGTGTTTGTTATTTTACACAGATTCGTCTTAATTATGGCCGTGATCACCATCAACAAAAACAAATAGGGACAAATACTTGTTGGGTTGGGAAGTAGCAGAAAAAAAAAAGATACAATTTCTCACTTAGAAATGTCTTCCTCCTGCTAACTTTTTCTGACTAACTTCTCACTAAGTTCCAGCCACAGAAAATGAACCCCTACACACACACTGCTTGGCCGTTCCACTGACTGCATCTTCACTCAGTGTCCAATGCATTATACGGATATGGACTGGCAAAGCCACTGTCCCTTTCCATCCACTTGTGTTCCACTAATTGTAAAGGGATGCTTCCCAGTCACATTTGGGGTGACCAGTTTTTCAAAGGACCCTATTTTTACACCTATCTAAAATCACAAACAAAATTTTAATTTTGATGATGTAATACTGGGCTGGAGACATGATTCTTGAAAAATCCCAGTCATTAAATTGACTTAGATTCATTCTTTCTCCTTTTCTCTATCTATGGTGAAATAGTATTTTGCCACACACCAAATTTAATATAGAGGGGTGGGGGTGAGGGAGTGTTCTTGTTCCCCACTGTCAATGGCCAAGGATATCTTGTTTAGTTCTTATTTCGTACCTTTGTTAATCATTGCTTGCTTCCACTGCGTTCAGGAATGAGAACAATCTTCCCCTGTAGATTAAATAAACGATTCTTCAGTTTTGAATTCCCTGAAGGTTACCGGGATTGACAAACGCCTGATGAAGGTGCAGGGTACTTTGTCGAAATGTTATGATAACAAAGCTAGGGAGAGTAGTCTGTGTATAAATAATAAATTTTAAAATTACTCAAGCAGAAAATGTCAGATTATTTGTCTTCTTATATTGCCACAAATTAGATTACTACTTATGGATCTTTTAATGATTATTAGGAGGCAACGTGAACTTTTTTTTTCTTAACTAAATTTTATTTAATACATGACTTAAGTGTGCCTCTACCATTGAAGGACAACTTTGGAAATATTTGGCACAGAATGTCTTATTTATTGAGTTCTGGCTCAAGGCCATTTGTAAGAGGTACCCAGTGAGGATGGCATTCACTCTACGGTAGTAATGGTTAGTCAGGCCACCATTGCCTGTTACCAAGGGCCATCTGGAACAATTTTATGTGGCCTTTTCCATGTCTAGGATTTTAAAAATATGAGACATATTGACCAAATAAAAGTAAAGAAGGGCATTTTTTTGCAGTTTTTTTAGAAAGTTGAAAATGAAAGATGCTTTTGTAAAAAGGACATTTTTCTTTCTTTCATCTTCTTTTTTACTTCCTGTTTCTCTCTCTCTCTCTCCTTTTCTTTGCTTCTCTCTCTCTCTCTCTCTCTCTCCTTTTCTTTGCTTTTCTTAATTTTTTCTCTTTTTCTTTCAATAGATGAAGAATTTGATACAAAAGTTAAACTGAAGTCAGAAGATATAAAAATAGTTTCCACTTGAAAATATTTAATTTTGTATGTGTACAAGCTCGCTCTATCTATCTATCTCAGTCTGTTCATATCTATCTCAGTCTGTTCATATCTATCTATGTCTTTTCATATCTATCTATCTCTTTTCATTATCTAACTATCTATCTATCTCAGTCTGTTCATATCTATCTATCTATCTATCTCAGTCTGTTCATATCTATCTATCTATCTATCTATTTCAGTCTGTTCCTATCTATCTATCTATCTATCTATCTATCTATCTATTTCATTCTGTTCCTATCTATCTATCTATCTATCTATCTATCTCAGTCTGTTCATATCTATCTCAGTCTGTTCATATCTATCTCAGTCTGTTCATATCTATCTATCTATCTATCTATCTATGTTAGTGAGTTGATTTTGTATCCTGTTGCAGTGAGTTCAATCCTCACTCGTGCCATCACTACTGTGACTTTCTACCTGTTGGATCAATAATGAATGCAGGATTATCTGAAAACTTGGGAGATTTCAGCTGCAAAATGACTTCTTTCAAGAAACAGGAAAGATGATAGAAAATCAGGAGTGATTTTTAAGAGAAAAGTCACTGTGCCCATTGAATAGTCAATATAAATTCTCCAAAGCTTATTTTTTTATTTATTTTTTTTTTTTTGTAGCATTTTTCTGGCAGTAGCTCTTGCTGTAGAAACAATATGTTGATACTTGGATTTCATTTTCTGTTTAATCCCCCTACCATGTGGCCTCTCATGGCTGACCTTTTTGCCAGAGAACAGTAAGTCGTTTTCATGTGCTGGGTGGGTGGAGTTCATTAACAGCAAAACTTCTTGAATTTAACTTAAGCTGATCGTCTTCAGCCGTAAAGAAAGGGCAGGCAATGATAAACGTCCGTTCTGATATATTTGTATTTGCTTTCACACAAATACCTTTGGAAAGGTATGCATAGATTTCAAAGTTGGAGGTAAAAGCAGGGTAGACTGGTCCTTATTGCCTTGGCTGGCAACCAATCTAGGAGAAGGACAAGTTTGAACTCAGATTTGTGCTTTCAGCTTTTTTCTTATTGTTTTACTTCATTGCTTGTCCATTAAAGTAAGCAATATAAAATCAACAAATTTGCATCTGTTTCAAGCTTATAATTTTTTTTATAACAACAAATCCAGAGTAGACTTCATGGCCTGGTAGGATCCTTGCAATGTAACCTTTCTAATGTTGCTACCTTTCAGTATTTCTCTTTTGCATCGACTGTTACTGTGTTTGTCTTATCTGGTTTTCTAAATAAAAACGGATATGCAATATGATCAGTCCTGACCTGGCATTTCGACTTCAGTCACTTTCTCATCGACATAATGTGGCTTCCCTGTGTCTTTTCTATAAATATTTTCATGGTATCTGCTCTGACGAGCTATTTTCACTGCTGCCCTGACTGCATAAATTTAAGCGTACTACTAGGTTGACATCACAGTCCCACCCTTTTATTGTCGAAACAATTAAATGCAACCGTTTCTTCTACTCCAACAGTTTCTTTTCTTGCACTTCCCGACAGTTGAACTCAGTTTCTCTTACTTGTTTCTCTGATAATCATAATCTTCAAAAATTTAAATGTAATGTCAATCGACATCTGATGCCTTGATCTCTGTTTTTTTATCCTTTCCTCACTCCCCCTCTTTTGTCCAGTCTTTTCCCTTTTACTCTCTGTAGCTCCTTGCGTACTAGTGGCACTCCTGCCTTGCTTTGGGGGGAAGTGCTTAAGAAAATCAATGTAAACTGTTATGGTCTGCATGTTGGGGCCACTTCCTCCTGACTGAGATGATGTTATATTTGCTCTCTGGGGTCCCAAACCCACGCTATTATGCCTGCCCAATATCGTTCCTATGCAAATTTTGTCAGTGCCACTCACTCGTAGTCGAATGTTCTCTCTCAATAGCCAATCGTGGAAGAGGATGGTAACTCCTGCTGTTTACTGCACAAGATGCAACTAAGTTTGCATCTCATATCAGGTTGAACCGATTCTCTATTACAGTTACTTTATTTCATGCTGTTGACTTGCCTGGTGGTGGTAGTAGACCTTCAGAAATGCAGGTGTGCTTGTTGTGTAGTATGTAAATCCTCTTGCACAATCGATATTAATAGAGACTTTGCACTTGGTGACCTCTTTACCACCAAGTGCAAATCTGCACTTAATCCGATGCCAGTGGCTGCCTCCAACATAGAAACGCATAGTAGACCAGCGTCTAGGATACGCCACATACTGCACGGACGAATATAGAGGGACCTATTAATGTTCTTATTGGTTGATAAATTCGAAGAGGACAAATTTATTGGGAATGTCTTATTAGCACATGATGGACAGTTAAAGAAAGTGATAGACCACTGGAATGTGGATTAAAATTTGTATTGATTATCCTTTATCGGACACTCTTTCTTTTTTTCTCTTTTAAATGAAAGAATTAGATTTTCCTATGGCAGGGTTAGTGCTTTTTTTTTTTTTTTTTTACTTACTTAGGGGATATTATTAATTTTGACATTTTTTCAGGAAATTTAATTTCAATTTAATTTGTGACACTGATAATCTGTGGAGGTGGAAAGAGTCTACCAGTCGGAAGGGTAATTATTGAAACTCGCAGGAAAATCGATTGAAAAGTTGAGAAGAAAACGAAAAATGAATTGCGTCGAAAAAAAATATTTTAAATTAATTCCAAGGAGGATCGAATTCAAATTCAATTATAGACGGAATTCAGTAAAACTGAGCAAAACCAAGACTACCCGTCTTTCCTCCACTTCCCGCTGATGAGAAGGAGGCCACTAAGGTATCTACGAAGCTGTCAGATAAAATAAAAACGTTATCGATAAAGAAATCAGCGCGGTCACCAAAATAACATTTACAGACCATTCTGAACGAAAAGCCCGAAAGAAGAAACATTTGGTTTGAATCGACCGCCCAGAGGGGAGGTGTCCTCACAGAGATAGGGACTGACTCAACGCGTACATAATTATAATTTCTGTGATATTCGTCCAGAGAAAATCTTTCAAACATTAATTCGGATTCCTTTAGATACAAGTGATAAGGAAAAGATAATTACTATTTTGAAGTGACCATGAACAAAAAAGACACTGTGGTCTTGATCATAAAAATACATAGACAGAGAAAAGATACACTTTTATTTTTAAGGAGAACGGAAGTAATTTTCTATTCCCTTTCCTAATTCTTCAGTGATCTGGTTGATCGTGAAATCACAGCATGTGACAAGCTGATAAAGAAAGATTAATGACTAAAATTCCTTTTGTTTTTGATACGCCATCTGGAAATTGTATTCGGTATATGAGACTAAGGAGCCGCCTGAGTTTAGCTGCTGAGAAAGTGGGAGAAGGAAGTGAAAGATTAGCACCGCCTATATGGAGCGATGGTGCAAGGTGAAACGTGAATAGAATTGGAGTTAAGGGACAGCTTGATCCCTCTGACCACTATCAAAAGGGGAGTGGACAACCCCAAATTTGGAAAACCACTTGAATAAATGTATTCTTATATATAGAAATATTAGAAAAGGAAAAGTTGATGCTTAGAGTGAATCCAGACCTTAGTCAACCCCATCCATACCGAGCGTAGGACTCCATATAAACCGGCGGTTTGGACAACTTGTAGTCCCCACACTACTGCTACTGGAATCCACATTGTTCGCTGATACCTTCAGACCATGACCTTGTGTCGACCCTGAGGCCCAGAACTTAGAAATTTAAGTTACTATTAAATCAAGCTGCAGACTCCAAAGGGGAATCCCAATGTCACTTAATCATAAGAACAAGTAGGAAGGATTAAAACCGCTGTGTATACAAGAAATAATATATAAACCAAATCGTTGTTACATTTTTAACCCGAGTTAATTCTTTATTCCAAAGGATTCTTGTTTTTTTTTTTTTTTTTTTTTTTTTTTTTTTTTTGTGTGGCTCCAGCTGTCGGACCGGTTCTCATTTCAGTTTGCTTCATCAAGCGACGACGACCTTCCCAGCCTTTGAGATAATATACACAACGTGGTAGTGGAGTGAATGGTCGTGAACAGAAGAACGCCAGCTAAGTCGAGTGTGACCATCACGATACCAGCGACAAACGAGTCAGGCGCTAACGGGTGAAGAGTCAGCCGGATGGTAACCACAGTGGTCTAAACGAACTTGAAGATCAACGTAGGGCACAGGGCTATATTATTGGAGGTTTTTGACGAAGTCCGATGAGTGGCGTTACAAATTCAATTTCAATTTAATTTCATGTAAATAAATTTTAAAAAAGAAAAGGTGAATATAACGCAATTGTTTTGGTAAATTAGAGAGACTAATCGAACAGGGGATAAGAATTGAAATAAGAAAAAAATGGCTAATTAACAACAGTCTATTGCCTGAGCAAATTAAATAGACAACTGTCCTTTTTAGTACGTGTCTGCAAAGTTCATATAAAAGATTGTGAGAAACGTTTTCGCAAAGTTACTTCATAGAATTATTAGTTACATCTATGTGTAGTCAAATAGTTTTATAGCATTTGCATGTTATGTATTTCCTACGTTGTAGTGTTTGTGATATGAGTTTTCGCTTGAGACTGAGAAGTCCTCCAGACGAGGAAAAAAGAACGCCTTATCTCAAGCATCTTGTGGCTTAAAGATAAAAAAAGAGAATCTGATGCCCTTTTCTTTAGATATTGCTTCGCCAACACCATCAAGTGGTCGTTAGCAGAAGTTCTTTGGTAGACAAGTAGGGTAATCTCACAATAATCTAAGGGAAGAAAACATGAATAACAAAACATAATTTAGAAAAGAAAACATAGGTAAAATGTATAAACACACGAGAGAAGGAAACTGTGAAAGAAATTTGGTAGCAGTAAAAAGTATCGGTTTGCAAACAGGGAGATATTTTTGAGATGAGGTCTTGTAAATATTTATGCTATTTACATCGTTCGGGCTGTTATCCTCATCTTTATTGTCATATTCATGACGTTTCGGTCGTTGTACGCTCCGACCTTCTTCAGGTGATATATGTTGGAATTTTAAACCGAACGCTTTATTTACAGGGATGGGGGGTTAGATGGCATGTAGAATTAGAACAATCTATCCTCGTGGACTAAATAAAGGACAATATTTCTATAATCGTTGAAACTTGGCATTATTCTCTGTTTTTAATTAAAGCGTGCTTTTTGATTCACTCCATACAAATATCTGTCGTCCGGTTGTGAACGCCATGAAAGCAAAACTAAGAAAAACAAATACTAAAAACAACAAAAACAACAAAAACAAAACGTTGCTATCTGCGTAGGGGTTCTGTGTCTCGCATCCAGTTCATATGACAACTCCTCTCCCCACCAAAAAATACAAGATCCAATTTAAATGTCAGAGCCAATAAGGAATATTGCCGTTAAAGCAAAAGCATGATAAAAAATGCTAAATCATATACCCACCTTAACTGCTTAAAAGGACCCGTTCGGCGACTTCGGCGAAGTCTCTCAACAGAACGCATTAAATTGCCTTGCAGGATTTTCTGGTAGCTTTCGGCATTCAATTTGCCATCTATTATTGATATTCTGCCAACACCTTTTGCAGAAAAACAGCCCCAGATCATGATACTGCCACCACCAAACTTTACAGTTGGCAACGTGTTCTTTGGTAAGTAGACTTCACCGTCCTTCCTCCACACATAATTTCGATAATTATGACCAAACAACTCTATTTTAGTTTCATCTGTAAATAGTACTTTTCCCAAAACGAATATTCTTTATCCTTATGCCCCCTAACAAATTTTAGCCTAGCATCTCTGTGTCGTTTCAAGAGGAGTGGAGTCTTCCTTGGGATGCGTGATTTCAGACTGTTTTTGTGTAGTTCATTACTTATTGTATGCTTGGTTACTTTAATCTCTAATGCACGCATATGTTTCTGCAGCTCTTCTCGAGTAACCTGTGGATTTTGTTGGATCTGGCGTCCTAATATCCTTGTTGATCTTAGAGAAATCTTCCTCGGAGCACCTGTTCGTCTTTGCTTTTCGACGCTGTTACGAGTTTTAAACCTTGCAATGAACGAAGCAATTGTAATAAAAGGAATATTCAGGTTGTTAGAAATCGTTCTGTAACTGTTCCCATCTTTCCAAAGAGACAAAATTAAAACTTCTCGTAAGACTGGAAATTGCAGAATGCTCTGATAATGGCTATAATTACTGATAACATTGCTGGAACATTCTAGAATATACTTTTTTCATAATTAATTGATTATTTTATTCTAATAATTGATTTGTACGAATACTTTTTTCACCAGTTAGAATTTTTAAAAATTCATTAATTTCTGTTAGAATAAGAATTAATTAAGTTTATTATTATTTTTTAATAGTATGTGTCTTTATACATAAAATGTGCCGAGATTTGTTTTATTTAAGGCTTTTACATTTATAAAAATACAATTTTTCAAGTGTACGAATATTTATTTCCTCCGACTGTATATAATTTTGTGTATGTCTTAGTGTTATAAAAGTCTCTCTGAAAACAATGCATGTATTCTTTTTCTTTTAAATCATTCCGTCCCGTCGATACGATGTTATCATGGATAATGTCCATAATGGGTGAAATGAAAATTGGGAGAATAAACCTTTCTTCCATAGCGCCCACCTATGATCGCATATTGTTGGTCGGATGGCAAAACTTGGATTTACATTTTCGCATTTCTTTTTTTTATAGATTGGTATCTGCTTTCCGAAACGGAATTTTCGAGTTTTGTTTTACAACTTATCAACCCGTTGCAGGTTTTTAAAAGCCAGAAAATATTTTTATACTGTAAGAATTTCATTTTTTGAGATAATAATGTAGAAGTCTTACTAATTTAACTCATAGCTAGGAGGAGAAAAAGTGAATTCACGCATTTGGCCAAAGGAATTTTTGTGAGTAAGTGAATATAACGAACTTGTCTCTCCGATTAACAAATCCGAGCCATTATTCATTACACCACCTTACAAAATCTAGTATTCCCAGGCAGTCACCCATCAGGCTCGACGTTGCTTAACTTCGGTGTATCGTACAGGAATCGGTGTTTCAACGTGACATGACCTTTTTTGCAAACATCGTCAGTGTGTAGGTCCTAGGAGATTCATATTTTAAATGTTATCGAAAATTTTTTTTTCATTCGTTAAACTTTGATTTTAATTTGAAATTTT
>OZ010612.1:2112404-2279904 GCA_963932145.1 Acanthosepion lycidas
AGGGAGCTTGGGTAATTTTTGCACCTTATTGCCGTTAAACCCGCTTTAAACCTTGACCTTGTGTCACATTCGGTAGAAACGTGAGCACACTGAGAAATAGCGTTACAATTTTATTCCCTCTATTGACTTCAAACATATAATATCGCCTTTGTTGAAATTCATTGCTTTTCTGACACTTGTCATTTGCATGTGTACATGATGCCGATGCTAGAATTTGTGCTTGCAAGCCAATGAAGAGGTTGCATTGTGTATCCAAGAAAGTTTATAGATGCGGAAAGCAACTTTCAGATTGGTATGTGTTTTCAGATGCCAACAGAGTTTAGTGAGTCGTAAACAGTTTTTGTTTTTTTTTAAGTGTCGGCATTTAAGTTGGGCGCCAATTCTACTTGTCAGAATTTAACGTTTAACGAAACAAATGAAGCAAAAACCGCGTTCCTCGATGATTTCCTTCCACTGAAATGGTATTTTTGTCTTTTTTTTTCTTTTTTCGCAATGTTGAATTCGTAAAGAACGTAACGATTGTCTTGCTTCCAAGAGAAGGGCTTCCGGTTGCAACGCTACTTCTAGGATGGATATGTTCATCTTTTTGTGCATAACCAGATGGAATCAAATACCCCCGGGTACTTAACACACACACACACACACTGATTACACAGGTAACTGATCTAGCGAGACAAACTTGCTAACTATTAGACCACATCGAAGTGTGCCTATGATTTTCTAAGCGCAGTTTAGATGTATCAAAAGGCCGAAAGTATAGGGCACCCAGTGAGGATCGAACTCACTATTCAGTCGTATCTGATGTAACGAGACAAGCCTGGTAACTATTAGACCATATCAAAGTGTGCCTATGATTTCCTAAGAGTAGCTTAGATATGGCACAAGTATAGGGCACCCAGTGAGGATTGAAGCTTATATTTGGATGCAGGAATAAGAACAGGTTTTGGGAAATATTGGCTTGGGGTCATTACATCTTTTATTCCTATCTCTTTGCCTTTTTCTATATACACACTGGCAATCGAACACTAGCGTCGGAATGCGGATCGTAACACTATTCAGCTAAGTGAGAACATTTACATTAGTATTAGGTCTCTCTCTCTTTAATATATATATATATATATATATATATATATATATATATATATATATATATATGGCGAAATTGCCGTCCAGTTCTTTTTGCATTCTGTTGAGTTTTCTTCTAGACTCGATGAATTACTTAATTATAATTATCTCAAATCCTCCTAATAATTTCTATCACTTGTATATCATTGCTTGAACTGAATGGAGCGGCTTGGGGATAATAGTCATGGCTCGTTGGGGCACAGTCCTATGGGTAAGGAAAACTCGGATGAGTTCCACCACGGAATTTGCGATCGAGCGGCGTTATATCGATTCTAATTCGTTACCTCTTCGTCACCGAGGCTCGTTGGTACAATTGGTATGACGTTTGCCTAGTAACGTAACTGTACGGGTTTCAATTCTAGGTAGTGGATGCGCATTGCTGATGTGTCTCAATTATAAGACGAAATGGCTGTCCAGTGCTTTCTGCATTCTGTTGAGGTTTCTTCTAGACTCGATGAATTACTTAATTAGTATATATATATATATATATACACACACAAACATGTTTGAATAATGATCTGCTGTCCCAGTATACTAAATATATATATATTTGTGCGTGTGTGTTTGAGTAGCGGGGCTGAAGGAAATTCAACGGAAAACCCATCCTCCCATTAAATATAAATTTTGTAGTCATAGGAAATAATATATAAATTGTTTAAAATTTGCTATATATTTGGTTGGGTAGGGAACCAGAATTTTGTATGAAAAAAAAACAAAACAAAAAAACTTGCATCAATGAAAAGTAAATATAAAAAAAGAAAAATCGAGAAGCATAAGGAATCAATTGCTTAAAGCCCCTGACGAGTGGATGGAGTGAGTCTAGGAGTGCCCCGTTTCTGGAGTCACGATGTTGAAGGTAACATCAATCAGCTAAGTGACAATTTTGCTTGTATTATTTCTAATTCTAAGTGATATATACATATATGTTTAAAATTGTTCACCATTTTCTTACTTCTGGTGGGTGTAGGATCCTGTGACCCTCACAAAACACGGATTCTCATCTTTTATTGAATCGCTCGAGTCAGCAAGAGTTCGTCAATTACAAATTGAACACCAACATATTTTTTAATAATATATTTTCAGCTTCTGTTGTTGTAACAAGAAAATGTAGAATGGGGAGAAGAAGGGGTGGAAATGAAGGAAGAGGATAAGAAGAAAAGAGAAAAGGTAAAGGTGAAGGGAAGAAGAAGAAGAAGAAAAAGAGAAGAAAAGAGAAAAAGGAAAAGGTGAAGGGAAGAAGAAGAAGAAGAAAAAAGAGAAGAAAAGAGAAAAAGGAAAAGGTGAAGGGAAGAAGAAGAAGAAGAAAAAAGAGAAGAAAAGAGGAAAGGAAAAGGTGAAGGGACGAAGAAGAAGAAGAAGAAAAAAGAGAAGAAAAGAGAAAAGGAAAAGGTGAAGGGAAGAAGAAGAAAAAAGAGAAGAAAAGAGGAAAGGAAAAGGTGAAGGGAAGAAGGAGAAGAAGAAGAAAAAAAGAGAAGAAAAGAGAAAAGGAAAAGGTGAAGGGAAGAAGAAGAAGAAGAAGAAAAAAGAGAAGAAAAGAGAAAAGGAAAAGGTGAAGGGAAGAAGAAGAAGAAGAAGAAGAAGAAAAAAGAGAAGAAAAGAGAAAAGGAAAAGGTGAAGGGAAGAAGAAGAAGAAGAAGAAAAAAGAGAAGAAAAGAGAAATGGAGAGCAGAAGAAGAAGATGAATGAAAATATGTGGGCAGGCTAAGAGAAAGGTGAAAAAAAAAAAAAAAAAGAAGAAAGTAAGGTAGGGATAAAAGAAAGAAAGAAAGAAAGAAAGAAATATCCTTACTTTGTCTCAGAATCAGAATCGTCTCCAGGAATCCAAGTTCGACGGCGTCCGGTTTCGGAATCCGACACGTGGTAATCACGTGACTCGCTCGCTGTGCGCTCTCATTCCTGAGCACCTGTAACAATAGAGGTCAGCGATTGGGAAACAACAAAGTCACGTGACAACAACACCAACAACACCAACAACGACGACGACGTTTGTAAAAAAAGCAGGCGATATCAGATGCCAGGAGGACCAACAGCGAGATCAGGAAGGCAGAGGAAGGCAAAGATACGACTTTCAAGATTTCGAGATTCAACCTCATATTGATCCAGTGTCACTGTTGCCTGTATTGACAATAAACATCAAATCAGCTGCACATGATCTTTAGCATGGCCGGAGAAGACTCAGGGATTGTCGCTTTTAAAGAACGTTAGTCACATGATGATAGATTTGTGAAAGGTTCATCTTACAATAACGTCCATCCTACCATATGAGGTATATTTGATTTTGGTATTGGACTTGTGCAATTATTAAAAGAAGATGCACAGTGTGTTGACAAATAGAAAATAAATCTTTACATATCACAATATAATAATAGAGAAGGATAAAGTAAAAGTAGAAGTTTCAAAAGTTCAAATGTAAAAAGTTCTGGCACATACTAGAGATAGAGGGAAAGAGTCCACGAGAAAGTAAATATATATGTATACATATGTATGTATATATCCAAATATAGTAGCTGCCAACTTAACAATGTGGATGAAGGAAGGTATGTATGTTTAAAAATGTTGCAGTTGGCTGCTACATTTGGTGGAGGAAGAAACAGTGTATGTTTTCAACTGTTACAGAAGCGCGTAGCCGTCTCAGGTAATCATCTGGTGGCATCTTGACTCTGGTTATGAACGCAGCATTGGAGAATAAGAGAATAACCAAAATTATTTATCAATTCTGGTTTGGGTTGATTTTCCATCTCGTTCATTCCTAGACATTCGCTTCGAAAGTTCCGATTTGATTCTCGTTGGCTCACGGTCTTATAACCTAGTTGTGAAAGCTTTCTGATTGGTTGGTCAAAATATGGCTTTCTATTCTGGCGTTTCTACATATACATCTATGTTTAGAAATGGTGTAATTTGGGTCTGCATGTTATTATTTATTTATTCATTTTTTATTTATTGATTTTTATATCACTATAGCGACTGAAACTTTTAAATCATCTAGAATAGTTTTGAATGATTATTAAGAGTTTTCTGTGCGATCACGTAACGTAAGCTGTTTCTAAGCGTTATAACTCGAACAGGAAGAAACAAAGATATCAATCATTACAATAGGCTGTGAATTTGCATTAAAAAGGGTTTTTATATTTGCTTTTTAAAACTAAATATGCTTTTCGCGATTCAAATTTTATTTTTCTTGAAAAACCCGATGCTGTTACTCAACTTGCCCCCCCATTTTTTTTTACTAATTTAGGAAGAAGCTGTTCAAGTGGAACGTAGTTCTCACCAATGGAATGCGAAGGTGGTTCGCCTCAGTGTACGTGGCATGGCGGGCTCGAGCAAGGTTACGGTCAGTGTTGGTGGAATTAACGAGTGTAGCTCGTTTGAAGATTTTCCTTGGAAGTAGCGATAGAGTGATTCGCAACGTTTCGTCTGTCGTAAAAAGGGGGTTATGTGTGTGTGTGTATGGGGGGGGGGGTAATTCGTTACCCACAAGGCTGTGTAAACGGTTTTGTACTTTATTAAGACTGGAAAATGAAGACAGGGCAGCTCCAGTTCAGAAATGACAACACTAATCCATTTTTGATCTGACCTGGTTCTTGTAAATGCATAGCAGGAAGAGTCAGTTGGGGAGGTACAGGGAACTGGCCGTTTTCCCAGTATCTTTAGCGATAAGACCCAATAGGTTTTCAAGGCAAGAACTTAAGAAAAACATCTATTTATTGCCACAGACGTATATTCCCGATTTGCTCGGTGATGACAGGACGTTATTGTCTGCCATGGAACTTGTGCTAAAGATCAAGAGACAGCGTTGCCGAATGGCTGTAAAATCTAACGCTTTTTATTCTCTTCTAGACACAAAATGGCGTAGAGACAAGACGTGTCTCGTTTCCCCTCTGTACCTCTACATACACTAATCATTTGCCTCTTTTTCTATTCATTATATTTAGTTTGCTTAGGCAATAAAACATTTTGTTTTTAATCGGGCGTAATTCTTTTTGTGTATTCATTCTTATACTTTCTGGCTCACGGCCATAACATGTTGAAACACCAGATCTGGTACGATCACAGAAGTTAAGCAACATCGAGCCTGGTCAGTCCCTAGAAGGGTGACCGCCTAGGAAGACCGAGTACTGTAAGCTTGGATGTTCGGTGGTGTAAAGGCTAACGGCTCGGAATTGGAAATCGTAGAGCAGACTTCCAGTAGAGTTCATTATATTGATTTCTGCCCAAATCCCTTTTGAGAAAAGTAAAAATCCATCTCTTCTCCCTCAGCTATGGGTTAATTAGAGAACTTGTATCAGTAAATCATTATTATCTCAAGATATTTTTACAATCTAAAAATATTTTCTTGCTTTAAATTTTTTTACAATGAAGTTTTCCTTATACGACGTCAAAGAGCCACTCGAGGTAGAAGGTTAGAGTAAAAGGAACAGTTTATGTGGATATGTGGGGAAGATAACGGTTGGCCCTAGAATTGAACAAAGCAGCGCTTCGTGGGAAGAAGCTGCTCGAGTGGAACTTCCATCTCTCCAATGGAATACTAAGGGAATGAGAGAGAGAGAGAGAGAGAGAGAGAGAGAGAGAGCAAATGAGAGAACGAAAAAGATGAACTGAAACAAGAGATTCGATATTTAAAGTTTAACTTCGTTCTCCACAAGGCAAAATCGTGGTCATGCTCACACACATGCAATAAGGCCACTCCCCTCAGCTCTGAAAGGCATCAAGACCGCTCAACCGTTTCTCGAGATATTAAAATGGCTGGATACTTTCCAGATATACATCCTCCCTCTCTCTCTTTTTTCATCTCTCTATTTTCTATTTGTTCTATCTCCTGTCTTTCTTTCAGAAAAGAAAAGAAAAGAAAGCTGAGTTCCATGGAAGAAAGGTAATGTTTGTGTGGTGGGATCATCGCAATTTTATTCATTTAGAGTTTTAAAAGCAATGAAACATTAAATGCACATTTATAAGTCCATCAGCTGCAACGTGTCCATAAAGGTTCCGTCGAAAAGCTCCCTGCGCTCGTCAGTAGGAAAATGCTCTCATCCGTGACAAAACCAAAAACTGCACACAGGAAAAATAACAATGGAAAAATTTGTAGAACTAGGTTGGTCTATTCTACCCCTCCCTCATTCCGTCATATTCTTGTGACCATGCACCAACCGATTATGACTTTTCTGGGTCGCTTTTTTGATAGAAAGCAGATTCAAGACTTCGCTGAAAACTTTTTCACGTCAAAACCTGCAGCAATTGACTCAAAAGGCACCGAAGCGCTGCCTGGTAAGCGACAACAAGTCATTGCAAATAAAATTTGTATTTTTTGAAGAATAAACTTGATAAGCAAAAACTGAAATTATTTATGATAACCTACATATATATAAATATGTATATATAAGCATAATATAGTATCTATATATATATATAATATAGTATGTATATATATGTGTATATGTATAGTATCTATATCTATACTTCTCAAAATGTGTGTATGTATGTGTGCGCGTGTGATCGGATGTTTGTGCGTTACCACAGTTTTCATCCGATTTCAATGAAATTTGTTTTGTTTGATAGATAATTCTTCAGTGCCGGTTTTTGAGTTCAAACTGACTGGAAAAAATTACAATCTTGAAAGTGAAAAATTGAAAAAATCTTTTTTTATACTTTGAGCAAAAATCAAAGGCAAAATTTAATGTCTGAAAAACAGCATACAATCAATTTAGAGAGTTGAAATCTAACGCAAAAGATTATTAGAATTATAAAAAAAAATATCGTAAATTATTATTATGACGGTCCATAGAAAAGGCTTTTTCCTTGTAAGATTCAGGGCCTCCCATTTAAACTGATAACCCCCCGTTTAGGGATGTGCCTCAGTTGCGTCCAACTGTCGCTACTAATATTGATTTTCATTTGGGATGACATTTAAACTTAAACTGTTCTAAGTGAAAAAAAAATTCCAGTAATGAAAACACCTGGTCGAAGATGGATTATACTGCTAGTAGTATGTATGTATGTATAATAGATTATGTAGATATGTATAATATAGTCTACAGGTAATGCTTCCAACAATGGTGCTTGCGTGTTATATTAAAGATCTCATTACGATTACATGTGGCGAATACAAGCGTATTACATGTAGTTAAAATAACGATCATTGAGTCCTACTTAGATGTACTGATTACCTTGTCCATTTAGAGAACGATCATGTTGAATGTATGTTGAGCTAGTTCAAGGCAAGCGTCCTCAAAGCAAGCCACGCAAACGCTTCAAAGAAAACCTTATGGGCCCTCTTAAAAAGGTCAGCGTAGATACTAACACCCTTGAAGATCTTGCGTCAGTCAGGAAGACGTGGAGAAATCTGACTGCTGTTGGTGTTGAAAAATTTAAGAACAACAGAATTGAAACGAACTTTCCGAGAGACGCCCCCACCTCATGTATCAAGAATGTGTCCACCTCTGCTTTTCGAAGGCAGACCTCCTCAGCTACAAATGTGGACGCAGAAACAATCCCGCCTACCAATATGATACACAGTAATACATTTTGTGCAGCATTTGCAGCATAGTGTGTGGGTCAGCCAGTCGACTCACTCGGCATCGTAAAACTAAACATCCAGATAATCAGGTCACTGTCGGAAAATTCGCCTTGACTTAATGTTACCTCCTCCTCTTAATTCCCCGCTGTAAGTTCTGCACTGCCTTAACTGGGTATTGAATTCACACACTGGGTCCTGTCACTGGATCTAATCAACGCCTTTATCCACTGTGCCATGTGTCCTTGACACATAACTGACATCCATTAGACATGGCACGTGGAACTAGAACAGTCTACCACAGTGGCCGAAATAAAGGGTTCAGTTCGACATTCCAACCACCTGAAGAAGGCTGGAGCATACAACGGCCGAAACGTTGTAATAAATATGGCGACAAAGATGAGGACAATAGTCCGAATCATATAAATAGTGTACATAATACCTCATCTCAGAAATATAGACAGACACTGAAGGGCCGTAACGATGTAATAAATATGGCGACAAAGATGAGGACAATAGTCCGAATAATGTAAATAGTGTACATAATACCTCATCTCAGAAATATAGACAGATACTGAAAGGCCGAAACGTTGTAATAAATATGGCCACAAAGATGAGGACAATAGTCCGAATAATGTAAATAGTGTACATAATACCTCATCTCAGAAATATAGACAGATACAGTCATAGATAATTTGACAGAATATGTTACTTCACCAAATGAGCATCCTGACCACTACTCAAGAGGTAAAGCTCGCCATAAAACTGATCAACATCAGCAAGACACCTGGACTTGATGTCATTCCAGTGGAATGGCTGTCTTTTGGTGGGGTCTGTGTTCCTTCAGCCGTCTTTCACTTGATCCATCTGGTCTGGGAAGGCGCCCCTCTGACTTAGCATTGGATTGATAGTTTCAATCCTGGTTTTAATCTTTAAAAGCAAGGATTTAAAATTCAACCAAAGAATCAACTTTCTTGAACCAGTTAAGATCTTTGCCAGGATCTCGTTCAGGAAGTCTAATAAACAACATAGGACATCTTGTTATTCGAGAAGCAGAGGCCAGTTTTAGAGCGACCAGGCGTAATAGTAAGATAGCAGCGGAAGAAATGCCTTGAATAGCTAGTACCATTGTGCCAGGCTCTCGTGGAATTGACCAAGGCTATGGCACCGTAATTCATGATGCCTTTGTGAAGCTTTTGGCAAATTTAGTTGCATTCTTAATTTTGTCAACTTAGCGAAACAGCCAAATGCAGATATGAAGGCTCATTTCAGATTTAACGTCTCACTTTCAGATGAGCTTGCAGTTGATAATGGCGTTAAGCATGGTGACATTCATGCGTCAACACTTTTCACTGTTTACTTTGCTGTTTTCTTATCACTTAGGCCTTTGAGAACTCTGAGGCAGGAAGTCTCTTTGAGATTTAGAACACCAGAAAGAGTGTCTAAATCTCAGAAGGTTCAACACCAAATCCAAGACCTTTGAGCGCCTGATCCGAGACTTGCTGTATGCTGATGATTCAGACTTTGCAGCACAGTCGGAGGAAGATTTGTAACGCATAACTGATCACTTCTCTGCCGGTTGTGATTCTCTTGGTCTGACGATTTGCCTGAGGATACTTTCAATTATGACGATAAACTAAATCCAACAGAAAGTCCACTGATCGGAAGATTGGAGGTTTTGAGGGGTGTGGAACCTCGTCTTAATTGATGTTGTCCCCGAGTCCATCCTGACCCGGGGTGGTAGCACCTGTTAGGGTCCCAGCCGTGGGCAAATAGTGAACCCTCTAAAGACAAAACCTATGAAAGTATAAAAATACATTTCTATAATTAAAATACCAGCAATATATTTTTATATAAAAAGTTACAAACAATACGTATTTATAGTAAAATTACCAACAAACGTCAAGCAACATGAAAGAACTCTTTGATGGCATTTTCTTAAACTGCATTCCAAAATATAAGTTCAACAAAACTACAAATTAAACACCGCCTCTAGTAATTATGTCCACACAAACATGTATATGCACAAAAGCTGAGTATCATCTACCATGTATTCAACTGTGAAAGCAGAATAACATATATCTTTATTTTTATTACTTCAAAGCTCACAAGAAAATTAAATTTTGGCATTAACTGAGCCATAAGGAGTTTATATGCCGTTAAACAAACAAAACAAACTGAGGAAGACAAAAATGATGTTCACCCCCTCAACACCTGGTGGGCCCTAAAAAGAGCCAACAATACTTGTGAAAAATAACTGACTGGATGTTGTTGAGACTTTCCCATATCCTGAAGTTACGAAATCAAAAGATCTGGATTCTGAAAGTTTTTTAAGAATTCAGAAGGCAAATGTTGCATTTGGTAATTCGGAAAGTAGAGTTTGGCCAGGAAGGGTCATTATTATCAAGCCTGTATACGGCCTGTGTCATAACATGTCCTTCTTTGAAACATGGGCAACATATATGAAGGCTTATAAAATGGCTTGAACGATTCAAGCAAAAATACCTGAGACGCATATTTAATTACAAGTAGCAGTCTTTGATTTCAGACAATGTTCTCCAAATATTTAAATAAAACAGCATTGAAACCATAATAATCCCGAACCAGATGCCATAGGTAGGACATGTGATAATAGGAGATAACGGAATTTTCAAACAACTTTTAGGGAATTGAAGACAGCAAAGTGTCCAGGACTCAATCCTAGGAAAAGGTTTAAAGATAATCTGATGGATAATCTGAACGCATTGCACATGGATGTGCAGCATCTTTATAACGGAGGGATGCATTGCCTTTAAGGATGAATGTCTCAGGCATACTCAGATCAAACGTGATCTCCGAAGAGGCACTCACTTTGATTTGCCAACTAATATGCAGTCTTGGAAATGTGGTGTGTGTGTGTGTGTACTGTTGTTGAGGGCAGGTTATGTAAACCATTTGAAGGGTCATCCTAATAAACAGAAGCAAGCCATCTATGCCAACCTTCCTCGTCGTCCTGCCGACAATGCTTGGGTTGATTACAATAAGCTTTTCAGATCATCATCTGGGCTGAGGGGGCACATGGTGGTTGAAAAGAGAGTTGTAGGCCATGCAGATCCAATGAACCCAATCAAAGATACAGAGTTTATCTGTCGTATATGCATGATAACTACGAAATCGAATGCTGGTTTCAAAAGTCATCTTTTGGAGGGGGGCATGGACTATAAAAAGCGACGGAAACCATTACAGATGATGCAAGGGGTGAGGGGGGCGGCTCTTATCTAAATACCATGTGCCAATCAACATGTACTAACCGCCTTTTGTGTGACTTTTTGACATGTTTCTGAAACATTTATGGTCCATTTTAATTATTAAATTTTGAATGTATCTCCAAGTCGACTTACCAATTCCACTTGTCCAGTATCACAAAAGGAACAGGTCTGTCCCAAATCGGGTAGCCATTGGGTCATGTTCAATAAAAAGAGTCCACCCCAACTATTTTCCAATAAAACCATTTGATAAGCTGGCTTGAGAATTCGAACCATTTGATGATGTAGGGTTCGTCTTAGAGTCAGGCAAAGAATTTGGGTGTGGAGAGCTGTCAAGAGATGAAAAGCATATAGTCCGAAATCAAAGAATTTGCTGAGAAGAAAAAAAAAGTAACGAAAATCCATAAAAATGTCTGGAAATAAAATAATTTCATTAAACGTACAAAAGATAATTCTTTTTTTTGCGGGGTGGTGTGGTGGAATTGCTGTATATCTCCTAGTTTTCATCAGCTCTATTCACATGCACCGTAGACCAGAAAACATATTATTTCTCCTAAACACTCCCCCAGTGCATAACCCCCTCAAATTACACTACACCCCAAATTAAAGTACCCATAAAATTACAGTACTCCCCAAATTACTGTACCACTCAAACTGCAGTACTCCCCAAATTACAGTACCCTTTAAATTAGGGTACTCCTTAAAGTACAGTAACCCAAAATTATATACCCCTCAAATTACAGTACTCCCCAAATTACAGTACCCTTTAAATTAGGGTACTCCAAATTACAGAATCCCTCAAATTATAGCCCCCACAAATTACAGTACCGCTCAAATTATAACCCCTCAAATTACAATACCCCTCAAATTCCAGAACTTGCCAAATTGCAGTACCTATTAAATTATTGCCCCCAGCTCTTCGCTATGGCACCTAGCCTTTTTAAAAAATTTAAGCGCTGTACTAGACTGGAGTCGAGATCCCATCAATTTACAGTTAAGCTGGCTAGATGTGAACCGTAAGTTCTATGCTAACAGTTTCTTTTTTCGCACTTTTCATTTATGGAACTCCCTTCTGGATACATGCTTTCCAGCCAATTTTGATCTTCAAAAATTTAAATGCAATGTCAATTATGAATTATTTTCATTAATTTTGCAGAATAAAAAATATTACGCTTGCTTCTATTTAAAATTTTTTTTAATGGTGAACGAAACTAAATTAACTTTATGTAACAATAGGAGTTTTAAAATCAATTTTGCAGTGAAAAAACGGAATCGAAGAAAAAGTCTTCGGAAAAAGAATAAAAAAAAAACAACGAAACAATTTTATGTCTGAATTTCTGGGATGAAGAATTATCATTACTTGCGCCATTTAATTGCAACCTAATCATCAGTTAGGTTAGGTTTAAGAATCTAAGTTTACTCCATCGTTTTCCGACGGGGCAATGGCCGAGTGGATAAAAAGTTTGGTGGAATTAACGAGTAATTCATCGAGAAGAAACCTCAACAGAATGCAGAAAGCTCTGGACGGCCATTTCGTCCTATATTTGGGATTCATTAGCAGTGCACGGAATATGTGATCGAGCGGCGCTCTATCGAGTTGGTATATTCTGTTGAAGTTTCTTCTTCATTCGATGAATTCATTATAATTATCTCAAATCCTCCTAATAATTTCTATCACTTGTATATCCTTGCTTGAACCGGCTTCTAATGGTCTGGACTGAGCGGCTTGTTGATAGTAGTCGTAGCTCGTGGAGGCACAGTCCTATGAGTAAAGAGAAACTCGGATGAGTTCCACCACGGAATATGTGATCGAACTATATCGAGTCTAAATCGTCACTGATGGCCGTTGGTACAGTTGTTATAGCGTTTGTCTCCTATCGTAACTGTTTTTGGTTTCAATTGTCGATAGTGGATGCGCACTTCTATTGAGTCCCAAATATAGGACGAAACGGCTGTTCAGTGCTTTCTGTATTCTGTTGAGGTTTCTTCTAGACTCGATGAATTACTTAATTACACACACACACACACACACACATATATATATATATATATATATATATATATATATATATATATATATCTCAATCAAAATTAAATTTTGGGGAGAAGTGCAAACAGGTGAAGGAGTACAAAGTACAATTGGTTTGACTAAGGCGTGTTAATTTTTCATTCATTTTTGGGAAAAATTAAAAGTTTGATATATATATATATATATATATGACGTTGACAAAATGAAATTTGTTTTTCAATTCACAGTTAAAAAATTTTATTTTCAGATGATCACAACAATTTTGTATTAGAAAAAACAACACCACACTGATGATGACATTGTGCTAATGTCGAAAGGATTCGGAATAAATGAATATATATCAACATAGTAATTTTCAGTCTTCCTTTATTAAAAAAAAAAAGAAGCTTGTTCATGAATATGAGAGGATCATATTGAAAATAAGTAGACTAAACTTGTCTAAATTATTCATAAGACATGTCAATGAATACATACTGCCAAAATGTATGCAATATATATATATATATATATATATATATATATGAGCGTGTGTGGTGGGTGTATTCATTTGATTGTGTCTCATATTTTCAAAAATCATACCCCACCTCATCAAGCAAGGCAATAATGCCACTAAGACACAGGGAGGGCCAACTGGGGGTAAACGAGAACGAAACCCAGTACTAAACAGGAAATAAACAATAAACCTCTATTCCTGTTCAAAAGACCGGGCATGTGTGTGAACTGGATGATATATATATATATATATGTGTGTGTGTGTGTGTGTGTGTGTGTGTGTGAGAGAGAGAGAGAGATTTAATTTTTTATATAACACGAATAATGTTGGAGAAAAATATATGACAAAGTGGAAATTTTTTTACAAGCTAAAACAATTTTGGATATATAAAAAATTTATATATCGTCTCCCCAATCTCTCTCCACACACACACACACATATATATATATATATATATATATATATATATATATGTGTGTGTGTGTGTGTGTGAGTGAGTGAGTGAGTGAGAGAGAGAGAGAGAGAGATTTAATTTTTTTATATAACATGAATAATTTTGGAGAAAAATATATGACAATGTGGAAAACGTTTTTCCAACCTAAAACAATTATGGATATATAAAAATTTATATATCGTCTGCCTCATCTCTCTCTCTCTCTCTATATATATATATATATATATATACGAATAAAGATAAAAGGAAATTTTTTTTACCAACGCCTTTTGTCCTCTGAATGCCTTTATTAAGGTAAATGTTAAAATTTTGCAACAAATATTCAGAAAAAGAACTAAAAAAAAAAATCGTTAGATTTTTAATATTTTTCAGTTTCAGAACCGTTCATAATAAACGATGGTGAGTAAATTTTGTTGAATTTTTAAATTGTTTTCTCTTTTGTTTATCAAAAACTTTTTGCAAAAAATAATCTCTTTTGAAATGATCGATTTTTTTTTTTTTATCTCTCAGCTTACATTTAGTTTCCGGAGGTAAATCTGGAAACGCGAAATGTGTCCATGAATTCCTGGTGTCGGCTGGAAGGGCAGTCAAAAGGGATTTCGGTGTCACTGGTCGAAAGGCGCTTAAACGACGCATAGCGACATGTGTTTCGTTCTCAGATGAGAAGATGAAGAGCTGATTTCCTGATTCAGACTTGGTCTGGTCGTAATCGGTGGGTAAAGAAGTTTTCGAACTGCTGTTAGTTTTAGAGTTGGGCCGGAAATTTCCAGTCGAAATCTTCGAGTTAGTTTTTTTCTTGCGAGGTCCTCTTTCTTGTTGGACGGCTAAAACAAACAAAGAAAACAGTAAAGTAAATTTGACGTCTTGTCGGAGATTCAAACTTTCGCAATGTCTATGGCAAGCTATAGAATCTACCATATTTGGTGATTTATGCTATTAGGCAAAAATAATGTCGTTTTCTCACATATGTTACTTTTATATATGATTTCTGAATTAATTCATTGATATATATAGCCATGTTATATATCATTTTGAAGCGCGTTTTTCGCTCTATCGAATCGTGTTATTCGTTACCGTTCTCAATCTCTTCATTCATTTTTTTGCAGGCTTTTCGACAGCATGGACAAAATTCAAATCCGCACGATTTTCTTGTTCCAGTTCAAACTAGGCCGAAAAGCTGCCGAGACAGCTCGTGATATCCATGATGCGTTTGGCCCAGGAACCACTAACGAACGTGTGGCACAACGGTGGTTCAAGAAATTTCGCAATGGTGACGAGAGCCTCGAAGATGAAGACGGTCGCGGCCGGCCGACTGCGGTTGATAACGAACATTTGAAAGCCTTAATTGAAGCCGATCCTCGCAAAACCACACAAGAAGTTGCTGTTGAACTCGAGGTCAACCACTCAACAGTCGTTCGCCATTTAAAGCAAATAGGGAAATCAAAAAAGTTGGATAAATGGGTGCCGCATGAATTGAACGATAATCCAAAAAAATCGTCGTTTTGAGGTGTCTTCTACGCTCCTTCTGCGCAACAAAAACGACCCATTTCTCGAGCGGATTGTGACGTGTGATGAGAAGTGGATCCTCTACGACAACCGGCGACGTTCAGCACAGTGGTTGGATGCCGGAGAAGCTCCACAACACTTCCCGAAGCCGAAATTGCACAAAAAAAGGTCATGGTGACTGTTTGGTGGCCTGCGGCCGGTCTCATCCATCACAGCTTCTTGAATCCGGGCGAAACGATTACGGCGGAGAAGTACTGCCGACAAATTGACGAAATGCACCAGAAGCTCCAACGTAGGCGCCCGAGATTGGTCAATATGAAGGGACCAATTCTCCCCCATGACAACGCTCGCCCGCATGTTGCTCAACTGACCCTGCAGAAGCTGAACGAATTGGGCTACGAGACTCTGCCTCATCCGACATATTCACCGGACCTCTCGCCTACCGATTATCACTTTTTCAAGCATCTCGACAACTTCTTGCGCGAAAAATGCTTCAAAAGCCGAGATGATGCCGAATCGGCCTTCAATGACTTCATCGCTTCCAGAACTCCGGATTTCTATGCTAATGGGATAAATAAACTTGTTTCTCGTTGGAAAAAATGTGTCGATTCTAATGGTTCTTATTTCGATTAATAAAGTTTATTATGAAAGGAGTTATGATCTTTTGAAGTTGAACGTCAAAAAACGACATTATTTCTGCACCAACCTAATAATATTTTCCAAGGAAATTTTAGGATCGTTTTCTGATAAGACAAAGAAGGTTAAATTGGAAGTGAATTTGATATTAATTCTTATCCCTCACAACAAATAAGCAAAGTTTGTTTCTTATTAATTACGATGCGTATTCCAGATGTTTTGAGACTTTTTTTTTTAAGGGGGAGACATTTATTAATTTGAAAGAAGTACAAAACCCTCATCTCCTTCAGAATGAGATCCTCTGACTTCAATGTATTTATTGTAGCGCTCCAGCCAATGCGTGAAAACCGTGTGGATGTCATCCAAAGTAAAGGTGTTCAGAACCCTTGTCACAATCACCTTCATATTCTCAATGTCTTCAAAATGTCTGCCGCTGAGATTCTTCTTAGATTGAAGAACAACCAAACGTCATGAGGTGGTCCTCGTGACGTTTGGTTGTTCTGGACTGTAGGGAGGGCGAGGGACACTTTTGATGACCCTTACACCCCACTCTGCTGCCACGAACGCGTCTTTTCCATTTATTTATTTATATAAATATTATATTTATGCCCTGTATGTATTATATGTTAATATATATCATAAAATATGTTGTTATATTAGTAGATTATTACTTTAATATTGCGTTAGCATAGCTGAGTGACGCAAGGGCGACTTATACGGAAAATCACGTTACGACGTATCGTAGGAAGACGCGATTTTCTGTGTAAGTTGCACTTACGTCACTCACCTATATATACGAGGTGCATTCCAAAAGTTTTGAAACTTTTACAGGATACACATTTATTAATTTCAAAGAAGTACAAAACTCTAATCCCCTTCAAAGTTGGATCCTATCACTTCAAAGCACTTGTTGTAGCGCTCGAAATACTTTCACAAAAGAGAAGGTATCTAAGACCCTTGTCACACCCTTCTTCATCCTCTCAATGCCTTCAAAACGACTGCCCCTGAGTTTTTCTTTCAGATTGGGAAACAACAAAAAATCACAGGGAACAAGCTCTGAACTGTAGGGAGGGCGCGGGACAGTTTTTCTGCTCATGCCATCCTTGTATGTCAATGTAAATGTCCTTTGAGAGATTGCATCTCTGATAAAAATGTTATTACATATGTTGGTTTTACAACGACGACGTTGACGAGACGGCTTACATTTCACTTGAATGGACATAATTCAATCTCAGAACATTTTGAGGAGCATCAATGTCCACATTCACAGTTTAGACAGATATTAGTTGAAAATACATTATTACTTCATCAAAATAATAATAAACAGAAACTTTAAATTCTGGAATCCTTTTATAGAAGAGAATTGCGGTCAAAAATAAATAAAGTCAACTATGACTATAATAACAAAGTTCTTAAATGTTTGTAGCAGAAAAGTATTATATAAAAATACTAAATTAAAATATTATAATTAAAATTTTTTCGTTTTTTTAATTACAAAAGTTATGTCCCTTGTATAACTAAAATTTTGAATCTTGAATTTGAAAGTAATATAAAAGAACAATGAAAAAATAGTTTGAATTTTACGGAGCTACTGTAAATGCATACACAGATATTTTAACCCCCTGAAGAGAGTCACAAATAAGATTGAAAATACTTGGGAAAAATCAAAATTATTTCAAAGAAATTTAAAAAATTTTTCTTGATCAATTTTCTACAGTTACGATCCGAAAGTATTAAAACTAGAATAAATCGACATAATAAGCCTAAATTATTTAATCACACATACTTGAATAAAAATATGCTGCATATATATATATATATATATATATATATATATTTTTTTTTTTTTTTTTTAAACTTTATTGTATAGCTAGCTTCTGCGTTCCGACTACATTCTGGAAACTCGTCAGCTGGGACAAGCAGTGTTTAGTTGGGTGTTTTCAAAGAGCCAGACCTGCCGTCTCCTTCAAACTGGAACAACAAAACCAGGCAGTTCATCATATTAGACGCATAGTATTACAATAATCTAAGACAGTGATAACTGCCTCTCCTAAAAACGTCTCAACATTCCTAGAATGCTCCTCGTATATCGTTTCCAGAGGTTACAATGAGCGGCAGCCTTGATGCAAATAGATTTAGGAGTATAGAAATGATTATCTGTCCTTGTTATAAAGTATCATGTGACAAGAGAAAGCAAATAAAGCAATATTGCAATCAGTTCGAGAACATCAGACAAACTAGATAGTCGTCATTTCTTATCTCCCTTTCGTGGGAGAGATAACGGCTCGACATTAATATCTCCGGTGAAACAGCAATTCCTGTATGATCACTGAAGTTAAGCAATGTCGACCCTGGTCAGTTCCTAGATGGGCGACTGCTTGAGAATACCAGGTGCTGTAAGCTTAGATGTGCGTGTGGTGTAATGACTCACAGTTCGAAAATGGAAATCGGAAATGTAAGTTTTTAATTTTAAACGGTTCACTATATTCACTTACGTGCAAAGACACTTAGGAAATGTATGAATCTATATCTTCTTTCCCCGCTATGGGTTAATTAGTAGAACTTCTGGATAATTTGCTTTGTAAGCCACGCGATAAATATGTAATAAAAATTTGTCGAATAGCTATATGTAGGTGTAAATTTACATGCTTAATTCGAAAATAACAAAGAAATGTTAAGAAAATCTACCGTTTAGGAGTTATCGACAATAAGAGTTCGGACTCATTCGCGTCGTGGTAACAATTACTGGCGTTATTAGTATATATAAGCTGCGGAACAGTATTGATTATTGCGCATGCAATGAGGCCTCAGTTGTGCAGTAATTGAATCAAGTAAGAAAAGGCCGTTAACAATGTAATCTTCTCCGCAAATCTAATCAGCAGCGATTGTATACAAACAACGTCAGTAATGGCTGCCATTCCGTAACGCGAATGAGTCCGAACTTATATTGTCGATAACTCCTAAACGGTAGATTTTATCAAAATTTCTTTGTTATTTTCGAATTAAGCATGTAAATTTACACCTAAATATAGCTATTCGGCAAATTTTAATTATATATCTAGTGCGGAACTTAAAAAGCAAATTACCTGAACTTTTATCAGTAAAAATCATTATTATTTCCCCCAAAAATTCTTATAATCTAAAAATATTTTTTGACTTTAAACAAAAGGTAGATAAACCGTAAAAAACAAATCAATCTAGCAACACCGTGATATTCAAATAAATGCGTTCATTTATTTAGTAACTTAATTTTGAATTCATTTTTTGTAGTAAATATTTTCATGATAATTGTTCTGCAATATATTTGGTCCTGACCCGACACCTCGGCTTCAGTCTCCACCGCAGACAAGTAGCTTTTCTTTTCTTTGCCTTTTGTATAAATATTTTCATGATAATTGTTCTGCAATATATTTGGTCCTGACCCGACACCTCGGCTTCAGTCTCCACCGCAGACAAGTAGCTTTTCTTTTCTTTGCCTTTTGTATAAATATTTTCATGGTAATTGTTCTGCAATATATTTGGTCCTGACCCGACACCTCGGCTTCAGTCTCCACCGCAGACAAGTAGCTTTTCTTTTCTTTGCCTTTTGTAGTAAATAATTTCATGGTAATTGTTCCGATAAGCTTTCATCTTTGCTACCAAAACTTTAGGAATTTAAGCTTACTACTAGATTGGCAGAAAGGTCTCATCATTTTCCATTTACACTGGATGGATTTCTATCCTAACAGTTTCTTCTCTCGCTCATCTCCCTTGTGGGACTCTCTTCCGGCGTCGTGCTCTCCAGTCAACTTTGATCATCTAAAAATTGAAATGCAATGTCAACTTCTGTCTTCTCTCCCCTATCTCCTTGTTTTATTTTTCTCATATTATTCTCTCATACTCAGTAACTCATTGAATCTTTGTGGCTTTACTGGTTTGCTTGTGATGAAATCTATATATAAAATTTTATGACTTTCGTTAGTCCGTCACTCACACCCTCTAAAATAGCCATACATTGACTGATTGAAACCAAATTTTGGGGAGAAGTGTAAACAGGTTCAGTGATTAGCTACTTCAATAATTAAATGTGTAAGGTTTCTTATGGAAACATTTTGTAGTACATGAAATAAAGGTGATGAAAAAGAGTACATTCACAAAATAACAGACGTCAAGCTTTTGAAGGTTGTCCTGATGTTATATAGACCGCAGATCCTTTGTATTTTCTCTGATAACCCCTTCACAGACAGATTGTTTTCCGAATGTTGTTGTCCTCCTCTTGTACCCGCCTATCTCAGTTTTATGGGGCTGCTGCCATGTACCCAGGGTAGTTGTTACGTTGTAGGGTACTACTTATACTGACCAATTCTTTATCTAATGTCTCTGGGTCGCCACTGATGATTTTTGCGCGGTGTTGTAAGCAGCGGACGATCCCTTTCTTTACGCTGTATGGGTGGTGGGAGTTGAAATTGAGGTACTATCCGGTGAATGTTGGTTGTTGGATAAATATGGCGACAAAGATGAGGACAATAGTCCGACTAATGTAAATAGTGAGAATATTACCTGCAATACATTTTTATAAAAAATAAGAAAATTATCCTCAAAGTATTTTTGGGAAAAAAATTACCAGCAATACATTTTTTGTAAAAGAAATTACTAATACCCCTAAGAAAATTAAATTTTGGCATTAAATGACCCATGAGGTGTTGATATGCCGGTAAACAATTAAACGAACAAATAAATAAACAATTATGTGACACATGAATAGTGTCTATCTTTCTTTATGACTTACCGTCTGGATTCATGTTTACTTTAAAACATTTTTGTAGCCGACAGTAAGGACACCAATTCCGTCTGGGTTTGTCAACGAAACAACTACCTTCACCTGAAATAGGACAAATATTTGAGTAAATTAAGAAACAAACAAACAACCAAAAGTTTTCTTGACTCAATTTCTGGGATGAGGAGCGTCTGGGAATTAGGAGTTTCTCAATTATGGATGAGATATGACAATGTCCGTTCGCACAAAATATCCGTATAACTGATTTGGTTGTATATTGGCTTTGAGTAATAATTAAAATAAATGTACAAAGGGATGAAAAGCAAAAAGATAAAAAAAAAAATCTTTATATATCCCAATATAATAATACAGAAGGATAAGGTGAAAATTGAAGTCCTTGGGTATGTTACGATGGTCGTAGCTTCAGAAAATTAATTTATCGACTCTGATTTTGGTTTCCATCTATAGATCCATCTATAGATCCGCTTCGAACAGTGTGCTCTGCTTTTCATTAACTCGCGGCCGATCTCCTGGTTGTGAAAGCATTCTGATTGGTTGGTCGAACTATGTATTTTTAGAAATTTTGGTTTCCTTGTTATTATTTCTTTTCTTACATCATAGCGGTGAAAGCTGTCTGATTGGCTGGTCGAAGTATTACTTTGTTTGCCTGGCGATTTTTATTATTAATCTAATTTTAGAGATGGGTTAGTTCAATTTTGTTATTATTTATTTGTTTCTCTGTGAGCACATGTTATCGACTATTTACATGCGGAATATTGAACTTAATTTTGTTCTTGCTATCATAACGTTTCAGTCGTTGTGTTTTGTGGCCTTCATCAGGTGCGTGCCGATCCAGGTAAACTTCAGGGAATTTCGAACTGACCCCTTTATTGAAACTACGCGGGTAGATTTTTTTCTCTTTCTAATAATAAAGAAAGAAATAGAAGCAGCAGAAAGCACAGTAGAAAGCGTGACAAGTAGCATCAGCGGCACTTATTAGTAAGTAGGTGTTAGGTTTAAGTTTCCAAGTTCTTTAATTGTCCATCGGCATAGTGTCTAGGGCATGGATTAAAGAGTTGCTCCAGGTGTCGTAGCAATTGTGAGTTCTATCGTTAGTGAGAACGGGACGATATATAACTGATCAGTACTAAATAAAAACTAGGCGATATATTCCGAGACAGGGCCATTGGGACGAGAACACCCCCCCCGCCATTGATTAAAATAATATCTAACCAGAATGTCAGGAACCTGATAAAGGGAAACAATATGTTATAACGACAAATGAAATAATGTCAATAAAAAAATTTTATTCCCATTATTTCAGCAGAGTTGAATTAATAACAAAGATACAAAGATTTTATCAAAAGAAAAATGTTTTTTTATCACATGTAAATATGGCAAACAATTCTCGGCTTTAGAAATTAAAATCAATATTAATGATAGCGAGCCGTTCTTTTTTATTAGTCAAGTTTCATTTTTAATTTTTACGTTCCCAGTAAGCCATTGTATCTTAGTAGCTTTGCTCCCTTGCCTGGGGTGAAATTGATTTAAAAAAGCCTGTAATATTTCTAATGAAGTTTTTAATTTAATTCTAGTTTTTTAGTTACTTTTCAGCGCAAACATTACACGGATCATCAATTTAGGTAGGTAATAAAAAATAAAAGCCAAGGAAAAATTTTGTGGTGAATATTAAAAGCAAAACATTAAAATGAAGATGAAAGTAAATCCTAGTCAAAAAATTAATAATAATGGCTGACAATCTAATAAGAAATAAAGGTGAAAGTAAATCCTGATCAAAAATTGTTAAGAATTTATGAATAATGCTTCATTTAATAAAAAAATTAAATTTAAAGTAAATACTCGTCAAAATTTATTAATAATGGTTGACAATGCTTCACGTAATAAAAAATGAAGATGAAAATATATTTATTCACAAACATGAATAATGGCTGAGAATGATTTCCTTAATAAAATTATGTAAATATGGCTGACTGGTGTATAAAGATTAGAGTTGTTTTGCTCTACATTTTTTGAATGGGACGATTGAAATCGAAGAAGAAAATAAAGAAAATTAGAAAAATGAATGAAGGAAAACTGGAATGAGTAAAGTTAGAAAAACAATGAAAAGAAAATGGATAAAAACGAGACTCACCGATGCAGCAATAAACCATTTTCCGGCGTATGCTTCGTTTGAAGAAACAACTACATCCGTCACAACAGAAGACGCCATAATGTTTGCCAAAACTTTTGTCTCCACAAACTTTACAAGGAACCGGAACCGGAAGTGTCCTTCCTAAAGAAAAAAGTCGAATTTAATTCAAAAGTGTGTACGATATTCTCTCTCTCTCTCCATTTCTTTATCTCTTTCTTTCTCCTTTTTTCTCTTTCTAGCTATCCTTTCTCTCCTCTTCCCCTCTATTTATTTATCTGTCTCTTTTGCTCTGTCCCTTTCCTTCTCTACCCTGTCTCTCATTTTCCTCCCTCCTTATCTTTACCCTCTCTCTTTCTCTCATTACTATCTTCCCACAGTCTCGCTCTCCTCCTTCTTTTCTCCCTGTGATTGTTTTTCTCTCTTTTTCTTTCTCTCCATCTTACTTGCTCTCTTCCCCTCTTCTTCTCTATGTAATTTTCTCAGCATTTCCTTTCTCCTTCTTTTCTCTTCATTTCCTCTCTATGTTTATCTTCCTATCATCCTCTTCCTGCAATCCTACTCCCTGTTTATCATTCTCTCTTTTTCTCTTTATCCTGTTTTTCTTTCTTTTCTTCCCTTTTCTTCTCCGTTTCGCCTTTTCCCTCACCTCTATTTTCACCTCTACCACCTTCTCTCCTTTTCTTTCACCTTCTCTCTGAACGTAGTTGGAGGATGCTTTTTGAAATGGCTAGATGTTTGCTAATAGAATCTAAGTTACCTAAAAATCTGTGGGTTTATACAGCCGTATATATAAGAAACCGTTGCTATAATAGTAACATTAAAAAGACTCCTTATGAAGCTTATACGAACTTCAAACCCAATGTGAGTGATATGCATATTTTTGGTACAATTTGCTATACATATGTCGACCACAGGGCAAAACTAGATCCAAAAAGTGAAAGGGGCATATTTATTGGGTATGACAAGACAAGTCCAGCCTATATGATTTACTTCCCACAAACTAAAATGATAAGGAAGATCAGATGCGTCAGATTTACAGATTCCTTTGAGCCAGGGGAGGAACCCGAAGAAAAGAACATTAACTGCGAGGAGCTGGCCCAACACGAACTAGTATAGCCTAATTATGGGCCTATAAGTAGAAAACCTGTTCAAAATCCACAGTCAGAGGAAGGTGTTATAACAGATGATGTAGACGAGGAAAAATCAGACGCAAAATATGAGTTAAAAGAAAATACAACTGATGAGGGGTGACAAATTCCGCGTTATCCGACCAGAATTAGAAGAAAGCCAGACTAACTATTTTGGAATGGGTCAATATAATATTTGTGACATTGACTGTTGCTATTCGGTAAAATGTATCCCAAAGAGCTATCAAGAAGCCATACATTCTGTCAATTCCAAACGGTGGATAGCTGCCATGCAAAAAGAAATTAAATCTTTAGTCTCAAACGACACTTTTGAATTGAAAAAGGCCGCGGATGATAAAAATATTATCGGCAGCCGTTGGGTTTATACTGTAACGCGATCTGAGGATGGATCGCCAGTGTACAAGGCTCGTTTTGTGGCTAAAGGATTTTCGCAGATATACGGAGAAGATTATGTAGAAACATTCAGTCCAACAACAAACATGACAACAATTAGAATTTTGATGCAAATGGCCGCACATTATGGTATGGATATACACCATATGAATGTGAAAGCAGCTTATTTGAATGCTGCCATCGACTATGAAATATACATAAAACCGCCAGAAGGTTTTGAGGAAGGTGATAATTATGTATGGAAACTTAAAGTTACTGTATGGACTCAAACAGAGCGGAAGAACATGGAATAAATTAATCCATTCTTATCTAATTGAACAGCAATTTCAATCCTCCCAAGTTGACCCATGTCTGTACACGAGAACATTTAATAATGAAATATTAGTAATTCTGGTTATTTGGGTCGACGATATGTTAATTGCATCAAAGTGTGAGGCCGTTCTATTAAAAATCAAAAATTCCCTGGAAATAAGATTTAAAATGACCGACTTGTGTCGATTATCATGGTTTCTTGGTATACAGTTCGAATTTAAAGGCAACACTATTACAATGAATCAATCCAGATACATCGAAAAACTCTTATCTAAATTTAGCATGCAAAATTGTAAAACACGAACTACTCCATGTGAAATGGATTTAAACACAATTATGAATAATGAAGATGGTATAGCGGCGTGTGAGAAAGAATACAGAACATTGGTCGGAAGTCTTATTTACGTGATGACATCAACCAGGCCAGATATCTGCTATAGGGTTACTAAGTTGTCCCAACACTTAAATAAACCGGGGACTGTGCATTTAACGAGGGCTAAGCAAGTATTACGTTATTTAAAGGGAACTAAGAGTTGGTGCCTAGTATTTCGACAATCAGATAAACCATTAAAATTGGAAGGATTTTGTGATGCTGATTGGGCCAACTCACCAGATCGTAAGAGTATAACAGGCTATTGCTTTAAGCTAGCAGACGGTAACCCAATAATCAGCTGGAAATCGAAGAAACAGGGAATGATTTCACTTTCTACTTGTGAAGCAGAATATGTTGCATTGTCAAAAGCAACACAAGAGGCTATTTTTCTTAAATTACGGATAAAACAATTATAACACTGGTAATAAGTGAGCCAATAGTTACTTACTGCGACAATCAGGCCAGTATTGCTTTAGCTAGAAATCCAATAATACATCAAAGATCAAAGCATATCGATATTAAATATCAATTTGTTAGGGATCAAGTACAAAAGAAAACAGTACAAATTGAATACGTTCAATCGGAAAATAATATGGCGGATTTATTTACAAAGCCAATTACAAAATTGAAATTACGGGCTTTCACTTCTGCCATATTTGGTACTGACTTATAAGGTCCTTATTAGTCCTGGGCAAGACGTAAAACTGCATCCATTAGTTATTGTCTTAAGAAACGTCAGTTCAGTTTTTGGTATGAATGTGAGTCCTTAGTTTCGGGGTATGAATGTAAATAGTCCTACTTTTAGCCCAATCCTCTCTAATGACCCTCAGGATCACTCTGACGCCGAAGTGATTAACCACCTTACCTCACACGACCTGCTCTCAGACAAGCAATATGGTTTCCGCTACGTCCGATCTACAGCTGATGTACTTACGGCCATCACTGAAACCGTCTACCAAGCCCTTCAAAATAACGGTGAGGCTCGTGCCGTGGCCCTAGACATCTCCAAAGCGTTTGATAGGGTTTGGCATGCCGGCCTTCTTCGCAAGCTCCAGGGTTATGGTATTACAGGTCGATTGTTTGACCTAATACAATAATTCCTGTCAAACCGTGAATTGAAGGTCGTTCTCAACGGATTCTCCTCCAGCCCCTATCCCACGAACGCAGGTGTTCTCCAAGGCTCCATCCTTGACCCCACTCTATTCCTTATTTTCATCAACGACCTTCCTGACGCCATAGATTCCCAAGTTGGCATCTACGCGGACGACACTACACTTTACTCCTGCCTCAAAAACAAATCTAGTGTCGCTGACAAAACTAACCTGGCCGCTTGTCTTGAAATGGACCTCCAATCGGTTGTTAATTGGAGCAAGAATTGGCTGGTCAACTTTAACGCCTCAAAAACTAAACTACTCTCTATTAATCGCCACAGAGATCCTTCTCTGTCCCCCATTAGAATGTCTGATAGTCAACTTCCTGAGAGCAACTCTCTGCGTCTGCTCGGTCTCACGTTGACTGCTGACCTGAAATGGAACAAATACATTGAGTCAATTGCTTCTTCCACCGCGAGGAAAGTTGGCTCTCTGTGCCGCGCCAGGAAATTTTTCTCCCCGGAATCGATACTTCAAATAAACAAATCAACCATTCGCACTTGCATGGAGTATTGCTGTCATATATGGTCTGGTGCACCTTCTGTTTACCTCGGAGTTCTTGACAAGATCCAGAGGCAGATATGTAATATAATTGGCCCTGATCTGGCATCTCGTCTACAGTTGCTCTCTCACAGACGCGCCGTCGCCTCTCTCTGTCTTTTTTCAAATACTTTCATGGTAATTGCTCCGATGAGCTGCTTTCACTGGTTACCAGAATTCATGAATTCAAGCGTTCTACGAGGCTGGCATCCCGCTCTCACCCTTTCACTGTAGAAACGTTTAAATGAAGCCGTCTCTTCTACTCCAATAGCTTCATACCTCGCACCTCTCGCCTGTGGAATACCCTTCCCAATTACTGTTTCCCTGAGAGCTATAATCTTCAACTATTCAAATGTAATGTCAATTGAGATCTCCAATTGCCTTAATCTATCCACTATCCTTCTCCTCATGCTTTCTTCTATCACTCCTATCTGCTCTCGCTCCAAATCTTCTGCAACCCCATGCATCTTAGTGGCTTCCCGCCTTGCTCGGGGCGTAATGCTTAAAAAAAAAAACAAATAAAAAAAAGAGCACACTCAGATACTCCACCCACAAAGAAAAAGAGAACAGGAGAATTTAAGTGAGGTAGATAGATAGATAATGAACAGATTGAGATAGATAGATAGATAGATAGATAGATAAGCTGAGTATGATAGAGAAATACGAACAGACTGTAATTGATATTAACATAGATAGATAGATAGATAGTGACTATACTGATATAAACAGATAGATAATGAAAAAACAGATAGATAGATAGATACTTTTGATTGATAATTTTTACGGTTTATCAACGTTTTGTGGATTCTTTAAAGCCAAAACATATTTTTGGGATAGATTGAAATAGATAGATGAGAACAGAGTAATATATATATATATATATATATATATATATATATATATATATATATATATATATATATATATATATATATATATATATATTACACTTGTTAGTCTGATATATATATATATATATCATGAACAGATTTCGATAGATAGGTAGATAGCTAGCTAGCTAGATTATGAATAGATAGATAAGAATAGATTGAAATAGATACGAACAGATGGAAATAGATAATGAACAGACTGAGATATATAGATAGATAGATAGATAGATAGATAGATAGATAAATAAACAGACTGAGGTAGATAGAAAAGAATAGATTGAGGTAGATAGATTGGGAAAGAAAGACAGAAAAAAGAATAGCCAGACAGAGAGGGGGTAGAGAAAAAAGAGAGACGGTGAGGGAGAGAAAGAAAATCTTGGCATCTTTTACTTCCTGGCTGATCAAAGATAATACGCTCTGTTCCTTCTCCATCCTTTCTGACGTCAGAAATCCAGTTGGTTTTTTGTTTTGGCCGACGCACAAATTTAGCTGAACGATGTTACACTGACATTCATAGCACTCCCATACTGATCCGCTGTTTTGCCACCCTACATTGTAGAACATTCATCAAGCTTTACCTTTCGGTCTACAATCTTAACAAGACTGTGTTTGAATTTGTAAAACACAATATTCCTTCTTGTTATATATTTATGAATATATAATATGATTTCTCGTAAACAAATATGTTAGATATACATATTTTATCTTCTTTTATTTAATCATCATCAATACATTTTATTTTAACATATTTCCTATATGCATGTCTCATCGAATGGCCAGGGATATTGTAATAAATAAGGATAGGGTATTTTAGTGGAACATACTGAAACTTTATTGAGCTGCAACATGGCCGTCGTGTAGATGCTTTTTATAGTCATGAGTGGAGAAAGGTTACAAGAGAAAGGGGAGGTAACTCGAACAGATTTTTAATTTTCTAATAACTGTTCATCATCTGATTCAAACATCCACCTTAATAATAGAATAGAAAGCGAATGAATCGACCCTGTGTAGGTGGCAAGGCTTATCCTAGGAGTAAAGTTCTGAAATAGTGCAAATATAGAATATCGCTGGCATGAACATTTGTCATAGGAATAGCGATAGACGAGCGAGAGGCTAGCAAATTTTCGCGTGCGAGAAAACGGGGGTTGGGGTGGAAGTGTGGGGAATATTTAATCACCTACAAGGCCGCGTAAACGCTTATGAAGTCTGCCAAAGCTGGAAAGTGAAGATTGTCGGCTCCAGCATATTTTCGGGTGTGACCCGACTCTTAAAGAATCGCAGAAAGAGATTGTTACTTTCAGAAGCGGTATAAAGAAACCGACCATTCGTAGAGCATCTTTAGCAAGACCTTGGCGTCTACATTGAACATGAGATCTAAAAGACATTCCAGGCAAAAATTTATAATAATGGTTGACAATGCTTCATCTAATAAAAAATGAAGACGAAAGTAAATCCTAGTCAGAAATTAATAATAATGGCTGACAAGCTTCATCTAATAAGACATGAAGATGAAAGTAAATCCTAGTCAAAAATTACTAATAATGGCTGACAATGCTTCATCTAACAAGAAATGAAGACGAAAGTAAATCCTAGTCAAAAATTAATAATAATGGCTGACAATGCTTCATCTAATAAGAAATGAAGATGAAAATAAATCCTAGATAAAAATTAATAATAATGGCTGACAATGCTTCATCTAATAAGAAATGAAGACGAAAGTAAATCCCAGTCAAAAATTAATAATAATGGCCGACAATGCTTCATCTAATAAGAAATGAAGATGAAAGTAAATCCTAGATAAAAATTAATAATAATGGCTGACAATGCTTCATCTAATAAGACATGAAGATGAAAGTTAATCCTAGTCATTAATTAATAATAATGGCTGACAATGCTTCATCAAATAAAAAATGAAGATGAAAGTAAATCCTAGTCAAGAATTAATAATAATGGCTGACAATGCTTCATCTAATAAGAAATAAATATGAAAGGAAATCCCACTTAAAAATTAATAATGATGGCTGACAATGCTTCATCAAATAAGAAATAAAGATGAAAGTAAATCCTAGTCAAAAATTAATAATAATGTCTGACAATACTTCATCTAATAAGAAATGAAGACGAAAGTAAATCCCAGTCAAAAATTAATAATGATGGCTGACAATGCTTCATCTAATAAGAAATGAAGATGAAAGTAAATCCTAGTCAAAAATTAATAATAATGGCTGACAATGTTTCATCTAATAAAAAACGGAGATGAAAGTAAATCTTAGTCAAAAATTAATAATAATGGCTGACAATTCTTCATCTAATAACAAATGAAGATGAAAGTAAATCCTAGTTAAAAATTAATAATAATGGCTGACAATGCTTCATCTAATGAAAAATGAAGATGAAAGTAAAAACTTTTGAAAAATTAATAATAATGGCTGACTATGATTTTTCTAATAAAAAATGAAGAGGAAAGTAAATCCTAGTAAAAAATTAATAATAATGGCTGAAAATGATTCATCTTAGAAACAATTAAGATAAAAATATATTTATTGACAAAAATTGATAATAATAGCTGACAATAATTTATTTAATAAAAATAACGAAAATGGAAATATGGCTGCTCAAAATATTCTTATTCTTTTCTGTGCCGTGTCCCTTCAGGTGATCATGGCTCTCCACTTTCCCCTCTCCTCTTGTAGTTGTCAATATGCTTTGTCCTTTTGCTACTTCACCCAGACGCTATTCTGTCATCCACTTGCTTAAGCCCGCTAGTTATGTTACGTGTTCCTTCCCCTCGTCTCTCTTTCCCTCTGTGAGTATCAGATTCTCCAAGCCTTCCTTTCTCTTTACGTATTCCAGCAATTTCAGCTGCCTCTTCCTGATGTTAAGTATAAGTTTCCTCCTTGTTTGCATCCTCTCCAAAACCTCATCATTGTTCACATGTTCGGTCCATGGTATTCTTAGCATTCTTCTGTAGAACCATATCTCCGTTGCCTTGAATCTCCTTTTCATGTTTGAGGAGACCATCCAACATTCGCTGCCACAAGGGAAGACAGATATCATGTAACAGTTCACTACTTTCTTCTTTGTTAGCAACAATACCCTTCTGTCTCTTAATACTCTGTTCAGTTTTTGGAATGCGTCTTTGCCAATACGTCTTCGGATGTCGGCATCGCACTTACCCTTCTCTTACCGCATATTTAAATTTCCGTACCTGCTTGATTTTAGTGTCCCCGTCCTCTAAATCATATTTTGGGCTCATCTTTTTACTGATGACCATGCATTCTGTTTCCTTGTAGTTTATGCTTCTCACTCATTCTCCTTCGCTACCTTCTGTAGGAGGTTTTGTAGTTTCCTTTCCGGATCTGCTATCAGCACCGTGTGTCATCTGTGTATCTTACGTTAAGATTGTGGCCGCCAATGATAAATCCTGGTAGGGTTTCCAGTTCTCTCAGAATTGCCTAGCTCTTTAGGTTTAATAAGTCCGAAGAGAAGACAAATTCTTGACTTACGCCTCTTTCTATTTTCGTCTATCTGCTGACTGATTTTCTATCCGTACATAGGTCGTTTGCTGCCAGTATAGGTCCTTGATTATTCTAATACCTTTCCCAAACATATCATGGTTGCTAAGCAATTCCCAAAGATCTTTATGGCATACTTTTTGAACGCCTTTGCATAGTCTATAAAACACAAATGCACGTCCTTCAGCATCTGTATTGCTCTTCCTGATAACATTCCTAGCATTAATATCGCATTCCTTGTTCGGGCGTCTTTAACGAACCCTCCTTGTTCTTGTCCTATCTCTGGCCTGATTCTGTTGCGCGCATCAGAATACGGATGATGAATTTTGTAATGTGGCTCATTAGGTTGATTGAACGAGTTCATATTCATTTATACTTGGTTTCTTAGACAGTGCTATGGAAATAGATCTGCTGAGATCTTCCAGTATATCAGCACTGTTGTAGATTTCATTTATTATTTCTGTAATCTTGTCTATGCCCAAATCATCTAAGGCTGTCAGCATTTTTTTACAGTTTCGTCTGGCCCTGCCACTTTGTTTCTGTTCAGTTTCACCAGTGCAGCGTTTAACTTCAGTTTTCAGCATTCCAGGTCTGTTGGTAGTTCTGTGTAATGCTGGTTGTTCACTTTCACTGTGGAAGAGTTCTTTAATATATTCGTTCAAGCGCTGAAGAATTTTCCCTTCTCTAATATGAGTATTCTATCCTTGGATTTTATGCAGCCTGTTGATGAGCATGTCTTTTGTCCTGTTAGTTCTCTTATTTGTTTATGCATATCTCCTTTATTGGTGTTACTCCATCCTTTGTACTTCTACACATTTTTTGTTTAGCCACTTTTCTTTAGCTTGCTTGCATTTGGTCCTTATTTCGTTGTGTAGTTTTCTGTATTCCATTTCATATCTAGGCAGAGATTTCTGTCTCTTTTGCATCATGTCGAGAATCTCATCAGTCATCCATTCTTTTTTTTCTTCTTTGTCCATTCTCCTTTGTGATGATATCGTTTGCTGATGTCACTAAAGCTTCTTTTAATGTCTCCCACTTCGAGTTTCCATTTTGTCCCTCATATTTTCTTTTCACATTGTCCACATATTTTTCTTTCGGGTTCAGGTGGCTCAGGAGTTTGTTGTATTGCAATTTGGCTTCTACATTAGGCTTCTTCAGTTTCCGTACTTTCACTCCTAGTTTACATATAAACAGGGCAATGATTGTTTCTGCAGTTGGCACTTGGGTAGCTTTTGCAGTGAACCATTGCATTCCTGAATCTTTTGTTCATAGTTGTGTAGTCGCTCATAATGTTACTGGTGCATAAAGAATAGAATTGTTTTGCGTTCCTCTCTCTCTCTCTCACCTTTCTCTCCTTTTTCGTGATCATTGCAGATGGGTTTTGATACGCATAAGCTTCATTGATTGTGAACGAAATAACGAAATTGCCCTGTCAGGATGTAAGCGTTCATAGTTCGCCACAGAATCTTTTATTTTGTTTGCTTTTACACCACTTGGTTGGTTTGTTGTTTTGGTTTGTTGTGTTTTACGGCATATCAACATCAATGGGTTATTTAATGCCGACAACTTTTTTCTTGCTGGTAATATTTTGTTTTGTCAAAAATCTATTTCTTTTAATATGTTTTTCCTCAAAAACGTAGAGCTGTTAATATTGTTTTAAAACATGTATTGCTGTTAATATTGTTTTAAAACATGTATTGCTGTTAATATTGTTTTAAAACATGTATTGCTAGTAATATTTTTTTCAAAAATATATTGCTGGTAATAGTTTTAAAAAATATATTGCTGGTAATAGTTTAAAAAAAATATATTGCTGGTAATAGTTTTTTTTCTTCAAAAATTTATTTCTGGTAATAATATTTTACAAAGTATTTCTGGTATTAAAACCTATTTTTACACTTTTGTAATGCTTTTTACTTCAGTTTTGGGGCTAACTATTTGCTGGGGCCCTAACAGGTACTACCACCGCGGGTCAGGATGGACCTGGGAACACCAGCAATTAAGAGGTGGTTTCACGCTACTCAAAACCTCTTGATCAAAGGCCTTGCTGTTGGACGTAGTTTATCATCTTACCGAGGACGCGGATGCAATTTATCGTCATACTCAGTACGCCACACCAGTTGAATTCAATTTTTAAGGTATTATTAATTTTATGACAAACGTGTTGTATGTTTAGAACAACATGTCTGAATATTATTTCTTTTTCTGTATGAGTCCCAGTAAAAACTTGGCAGTTTCTTTTCCTCATGTTTCTATTATTCTCTGATATGACGTCCAGGTGAAAGAGAATTTGAACCGAAGAATTGGTGGCTAAAGTAGTTGCATATTTCTTCACCTCAGACGTCACTGTTTAAGATAAGGTAAAAAGTGGGTCCTACCTACTTGGCGAATTTAGCGCAAAGCGATTTTTTGGCTATGTCCAGGGCCAGTGGGTTTTCATCCCGACTACCCACACCCGACTGGTGGGTAGCAGGCCTGATTGGTGGTGTTCCAGCCACTGTTTTGCAATGCGCATTATAACATTTGCTTTTTCTATTCAATATCTCGAAAAACAAACTAGTTACACTCCATTACCGCCGACCAGATCACGATGAACGTATGTCCTCACAAAGAGGCACCGTGACTTGAGAGAATATGGGGCCTGAAACTCACACCCGACATCGAAGTGGAACACCTATATACAATCCATTTCTAAAGATACAGGTAAAATGATCAGTTCCCAGTAACAATCTCGTAAGTACCTAGCAACTTATGTTTTCCTCTACCTTTATATAAACCAGATCAGGCCGAAAATGGAGGACTGTTGCGATATTTGCGCCAGAGCTGACCAGTCGCCACTTTCCAGTTTTGACAGGGTTCGAAAGAGTCTCCAGGGCCTTGTTGGAGAACTGTTATCTTCCTCTCCTATCCATATAAACTACCCATTGGTTAGAAGTAAGTTCCACTCAAACAGCTTCTTCTGCAAACCACTGCCCTATGGAACAGACTCCCAAGAGGATGTTTCCCCAATCACTACAATCTTAACCTGTTCAAGTCTAGAGTTAAACATTATCTTCCTCTCCTATCCATATAAACTACCCATTGGTTAGAAGTAAGTTTCACTCAAACAGCTTCTTCCTGCAAACCACTGCCCTATGGAACAGACTCCCAAGAGGATGTTTCCCCAATCACTACAATCTTAACCTGTTCAAGTCTAGAGTTAAACATTATCTCCCTCTCCTATCCATATAAACTACCCATTGGTGAGAAGTAAGTTCCACTCAAACAGCTTCTTCCTGCAAACCACTGCCCTATGGGACAAACTCCAAAGAGGATGTTTCCCCAATCACTACAATCTTAACCTGTTCAAGTCTAGAGTTAAACATTATCTTCCTCTCCTATCCATATAAACTACCCATTGGTTAGAAGTAAGTTTCACTCAAACAGCTTCTTCCTGCAAACCACTGCCCTATGGAACAGACTCCCAAGAGGATGTTTCCCCAATCACTACAATCTTAACCTGTTCAAGTCTAGAGTTAAACATTATCTCCCTCTCCTATCCATATAAACTACCCATTGGTGAGAAGTAAGTTCCACTCAAACAGCTTCTTCCTGCAAACCACTGCCCTATGGGACAAACTCCCAAGAGGATGTTTCCCCAATCACTACAATCTTAACCTGTTCAAGTCTAGAGTTAAACATTATCTTCCTCTCCTATCCATATAAACTACCCATTGGTTAGAAGTAAGTTTCACTCAAACAGCTTCTTCTTGCAAACCACTGCCCTATGGAACAGACTCCCAAGAGGATGTTTCCCCAATCACTACAATCTTAACCTGTTCAAATCTAGAGTTAAACATTATCTTCCTCTCCTATCCATATAAACTACCCATTGGTTAGAAGTAAGTTTCACTCAAACAGCTTCTTCCTGCAAACCACTGCCCTATGGAACAGACTCCCAAGAGGATGTTTCCCCAATCATTACAATCTTAACCTGTTCAAGTCTAGAGTTAAAAATTATCTTCCTCTCCTATCCATATAAACTACCCATTTGTTAGAAGTAAGTTTCACTCAAACAGCTTCTTCCTGCAAACCACTGCCCTATGGAACAGACTCCCAAGAGGATGTTTCCCCAATCACTACAATCTTAACCTGTTCAAGTCTAGAGTTAAACATTATCTTCCTCTCCTATCCATATAAACTACCCATTGGTTAGAAGTAAGTTTCACTCAAACAGCTTCTTCCTGCAAACCACTGCCCTATGGAACAGACTCCCAAGAGGATGTTTCCCCAATCACTACAATCTTAACCTGTTCAAGTCTAGAGTTAAACATTATCTTCCTCTCCTATCCATATAAACTACCCATTGGTTAGAAGTAAGTTTCACGCAAACAGATTCTTCCTGCAAAACACTGCCCTATGGAACAAACTCCCAAGAGGATGTTTCCCCAATCACTACAATCTTAACCTGTTCAAGTCTAGAGTTAAACATTATCTTCCTCTCCTATCCATATAAACTACCCATTGGTTAGAAGTAAGTTTCACTCAAACAGCTTCTTCCTGCAAAACAGTGCCCTATGGAACAGACTCCCAAGAGGATGTTTCCCCAATCACTACAATCTTAACCTGTTAAGTCTAGAGTTAAACATTGTCTTCCTCTCCTATCCATATAAACTACCCATTGGTTAGAAGTAAGTTTCACTCAAACAGCTTCTTCCTGCAAACCACTGCCCTATGGAACAGACTCCCAAGAGGATGTTTCCCCAATCACTACAATCCTAACTTGTTCAAGTCTAGAGTTAACCATTATCTTCCTCTCCTATCCATATAAACTACCCATTGGTTAGAAGTAAGTTTCACTCAAACAGCTTCTTCCTGCAAAACACTGCCCTATGGAACAGACTCCCAAGATGATGTTTCCCCAATCTCTACAATCTTAACCTGTTCAAGTCTAGAGTTAAACATTATCTTCCTCTCCTATACATATATACTACCTATTGGTTAGAAGTAAGTTTCACTCAAACAGCTTCTTCCTGCAAACCATTGCCCTATGGAACAGACTCCCAAGAGGATGTTTCCCCAATCACTACAATCTTAACCTATTCAAGTCTAGAGTTAACCATTATCTTCCTCTCCTATCCATATAAACTACTCATTGGTTAGAAGTAAGTTTCACTCAAACAGCTTCTTCCTGCAAACCACTGCCCTATGGAACAGACTCCCAAGAGGATAGTTTCCCCAATCACTACAATCTTAACCTGTTCAAGTCTAGAGTTAAACATTATCTTCCTCTCCTATCCATATAAACTACCCATTGGTTAGAAGTAAGTTTCACTCAAACAGCTTCTTCCTGCAAAACACTGCCCTATGGAACAGACTCCCAAGAGGATGTTTCCCCAATCACTACAATCTTAACCTGTTCAAGTCTAGAGTTAAACATTATCTTCCTCTCCTATCCATATAAACTACCCATTGGTTAGAAGTAAGTTTCACTCAAACAGCTTCTTCCTGCAAAACACTGCCCTATGGAACAGACTCCCAAGAGGATGTTTCCCCAATCTCTACAATCTTAACCTGTTCAAGTCTAGAGTTAACCATTATCTTCCTCTCCTATCCATATAAACTACCCATTGGTTAGAAGTAAGTTTCACTCAAACAGCTTCTTCCTGCAAACCACTGCCATATGGAACAGACTCCCAAGAGGATGTTTCCCCAATCACTACAATCTTAACCTGTTCAAGTCTAGAGTTAAACATTATCTTCCTCTCCTATCCATATAAACTACCCATTGGTTAGAAGTAAGTTTCACTCAAACAGCTTCTTCCTGCAAAACACTGCCCTATGGAACAGACTCCCAAGAGGATGTTTCCCCAATCACTACAATCTTAACCTGTTCAAGTCTAGAGTTAAACATTATCTTCCTCTCCTATCCATATAAACTACCCATTGGTTAGAAGTAAGTTTCACTCAAACAGCTTCTTCCTGCAAAACACTGCCCTATGGAACAGACTCCCAAGAGGATGTTTCCCCAATCACTACAATCTTAACCTGTTCAAGTCTAGAGTTAAACATTATCTTCCTCTCCTATCCATATAAACTACCCATTGGTTAGAAGTAAGTTTCACTCAAACAGCTTCTTCCTGCAAAACACTGCCCTATGGAACAGACTCCCAAGAGGATAGTTTCCCCAATCACTACAATCTTAACCTGTTCAAGTCTAGAGTTAACCATTATCTTCCTCTCCTATCCATATAAACTACCCATTGGTTAGAAGTAAGTTTCACTCAAACAGCTTCTTCCTGCAAACCACTGCCCTATGGAACAGACTCCCAAGAGGATGTTTCCCCAATCACTACAATCTTAACCTATTCAAGTCTAGAGTTAACCATTATCTTCCTCTCCTATCCATATAAACTACCCATTGGTTAGAAGTAAGTTTCACTCAAACAGCTTCTTCCTGCAATCCACTGCCCTATGGAACAGACTCCCAAGAGGATGTTTCCCCAATCACTACAATCTTAACCTGTTCAAGTCTAGAGTTAACCATTATCTTCCTCTCCTATCCATATAAACTACCCATTGGTTAGAAGTAAGTTTCACTCAAACAGCTTCTTCCTGCAAACCACTGCCCTATGGAACAGACTCCCAAGAGGGTGTTTCCCCAATCACTACCATCTTAACCTGTTCAAGTCTAGTTAAACATTATCTTCCTCTCCTATCCATATATACTACCCATTGGTTAGAAGTAAGTTTCACTCAAACAGCTTCTTCCTGCAAACCACTGCCCTATGGAACAGACTCCCAAGAGGATGTTTCCCCAACCACTACAATCTTAACATGTTCAAGTGTAGAGTTAAACATTATCTTCCTCTCCTATCCATATAAACTACCCATTGGTGAGAAGTAAGTACAACTCAAACAGCTTCTTCCTCCAAACCACTGCCCTATGGAACAGATTCCAAGAGGATGTTTCCCCAATCACTACAATCTTAACCTGTTCAAGTCTAGAGTTAAACATTATCTTCCTCTCCTATCCATATATACTACACTTTGGTGAGAAGTAAGTTTCACTCAAACAGCTTCTTCCTGCAAACCACTGCCCTATGGAACAGACTCCCAAGATGATGTTTCCCCAATCACTACAATCTTAACCTGTTCAAGTCTAGTTAAACATTATCTTCCTGTCCTATCCATATATACTACCCATTGGTTAGAAGTAAGTTTCACTCAAACAGCTTCTTCCTGCAAACCATTGCCCTATGGAACAGACTCCCAAGAGGATGTTTCCCCAACCACTACAATCTTAACCTGTTCAAGTCTAGAGTTAACCATTATCTTCCTCTCCTATCCATATAAACTACCCATTGGTTAGAAGTAAGTTTCACTCAAACAGATTCTTCCTGCAAACCACTGCCCTATGGAACAGACTCCCAAGAGGATGTTTCCCCAATCACTACAATCTTAACCTGTTCAAGTCTAGAGTTAAACATTATCTTCCTCTCCTATCCATATAAACTACCCATTGGTTAGAAGTAAGTTTCACTCAAACAGCTTCTTCCTGCAAAACACTGCCCTATGGAACAGACACCCAAGAGGATGTTTCCCCAATCACTACAATCTTAACCTATTCAAGTCTAGAGTTAAACATTATCTTCCTCTCCTATACATATAAACTACCCATTGGTTAGAAGTAAGTTTCACTCAAACAGCTTCTTCCTGCAAACCACTGACCTATGGAACAGACTCCCAAGAGGATGTTTCCCCAATCACTACAATCTTAACCTATTCAAGTCTAGAGTTAACCATTATCTTCCTCTCCTATCCATATAAACTACCCATTGGTTAGAAGTAAGTTTCACTCAAACAGCTTCTTCCTGCAAACCACTGCCCTATGGAACAGACTCCCAAGAGGGTGTTTCCCCAATCACTACAATCTTAACCTGTTCAAGTCTAGAGTTAAACATTATCTTCCTCTCCTATCCATATAAACTACCCATTGGTTAGAAGTAAGTTTCACTCAAACAGCTTCTTCCTGCAAACCACTGCCCTATGGAACAGACTCCCAAGAGGATGTTTCCCCAATCACTACAATCTTAACCTGTTCAAGTCTAGAGTTAAACATTATCTTCCTCTCCTATCCATATAAACTACCCATTGGTTAGAAGTAAGTTTCACTCAAACAGCTTCTTCCTGCAAAACACTGCCCTATGGAACAGATTCCCAAGAGGATGTTTCCCCAATCTCTACAATCTTAACCTGTTCAAGTCTAGAGTTAAACATTATCTTCCTCTCCTATACATATAAACTACCCATTGGTTAGAAGTAAGTTTCACTGAAACAGCTTCTTCCTGCAAACCACTGCCCTATGGAACAGACTCCCAAGAGGATGTTTCCCCAATCACTACAATCTTAACCTGTTCAAGTCTAGAGTTAAACATTATCTTCCTCTCCTATCCATATAAACTACCCATTGGTTAGAAGTAAGTTTCACTCACACAGCTTCTTCCTGCAAAACACTGCCCTATGGAATAGACTCCCAAGAGGATGTTTCCCCAATCACTACAATCTTAACCTGTTCAAGTCTAGAGTTAAACATTATCTTCCTCTCCTATACATATAAACTACCCATTGGTTAGAAGTAAGTTTCACTCAAACAGCTTCTTCCTGCAAAACACTGCCCTATGGAACAGACTCCCAAGAGGATGTTTCCCCAATCACTACAATCTTAACCTATTCAAGTCTAGAGTTAACCATTATCTTCCTCTCCTATACATATAAACTACCCATTGGTTAGAAGTAAGTTTCACTCAAACAGCTTCTTCCTGCAAACCACTGCCCTATGGAACAGACTCCCAAGAGGATGTTTCCCCAATCACTACAATCTTAACCTGTTCAAGTCTAGAGTTAACCATTATCTTCCTCTCCTATCCATATAAACTACCCATTGGTTAGAAGTAAGTTTCACTCAAACAGCTTCTTCCTGCAAACCACTGCCCTATGGAACAGACTCCGAAGAGGGTGTTTCCCCAATCACTACAATCTTAACCTGTTCAAGTCTAGAGTTAAACATTATCTTCCTCTCCTATCCATATAAACTACCCATTGGTTAGAAGTAAGTTTCACTCAAACAGCTTCTTCCTGCAAACCACTGCCCTATGGAACAGACTCCCAAGAGGATGTTTCCCCAATCACTACAATCTTAACCTGTTCAAGTCTAGAGTTAAACATTATCTTCCTCTCCTATCCATATAAACTACCCATTGGTTAGAAGTAAGTTTCACTCAAACAGCTTCTTCCTGCAAAACACTGCCCTATGGAACAGATTCCCAAGAGGATGTTTCCCCAATCTCTACAATCTTAACCTGTTCAAGTCTAGAGTTAAACATTATCTTCCTCTCCTATACATATAAACTACCCATTGGTTAGAAGTAAGTTTCACTGAAACAGCTTCTTCCTGCAAACCACTGCCCTATGGAACAGACTCCCAAGAGGATGTTTCCCCAATCACTACAATCTTAACCTGTTCAAGTCTAGAGTTAAACATTATCTTCCTCTCCTATCCATATAAACTACCCATTGGTTAGAAGTAAGTTTCACTCACACAGCTTCTTCCTGCAAAACACTGCCCTATGGAATAGACTCCCAAGAGGATGTTTCCCCAATCACTACAATCTTAACCTGTTCAAGTCTAGAGTTAAACATTATCTTCCTCTCCTATACATATAAACTACCCATTGGTTAGAAGTAAGTTTCACTCAAACAGCTTCTTCCTGCAAAACACTGCCCTATGGAACAGACTCCCAAGAGGATGTTTCCCCAATCACTACAATCTTAACCTATTCAAGTCTAGAGTTAACCATTATCTTCCTCTCCTATACATATAAACTACCCATTGGTTAGAAGTAAGTTTCACTCAAACAGCTTCTTCCTGCAAACCACTGCCCTATGGAACAGACTCCCAAGAGGATGTTTCCCCAATCACTACAATCTTAACCTGTTCAAGTCTAGAGTTAACCATTATCTTCCTCTCCTATCCATATAAACTACCCATTGGTTAGAAGTAAGTTTCACTCAAACAGCTTCTTCCTGCAAACCACTGCCCTATGGAACAGACTCCGAAGAGGGTGTTTCCCCAATCACTACAATCTTAACCTGTTCAAGTCTAGTTAAACATTATCTTCCTCTCCTATCCATATATACTACCCATTGGTTAGAAGTAAGTTTCACTCAAACAGCTTCTTCCTGCAAACCACTGCCCTATGGAACAGACTCCCAAGAGGATGTTTCCCCAACCACTACAATCTTAACATGTTCAAGTGTAGAGTTAAACATTATCTTCCTCTCCTATCCATATAAACTACCCATTGGTGAGAAGTAAGTACAACTCAAACAGCTTCTTCCTCCAAACCACTGCCCTATGGAACAGATTCCAAGAGGATGTTTCCCCAATCACTACAATCTTAACCTGTTCAAGTCTAGAGTTAAACATTATCTTCCTCTCCTATCCATATATACTACACTTTGGTGAGAAGTAAGTTTCACTCAAACAGCTTCTTCCTGCAAACCACTGCCCTATGGAACAGACTCCCAAGAGGATGTTTCCCCAATCACTACAATCTTAACCTGTTCAAGTCTAGTTAAACATTATCTTCCTCTCCTATCCATATATACTACCCATTGGTTAGAAGTAAGTTTCACTCAAACAGCTTCTTCCTGCAAACCACTGCCCTATGGAACAGACTCCCAAGAGGATGTTTCCCCAACCACTACAATCTTAACCTGTTCAAGTCTAGAGTTAACCATTATCTTCCTCTCCTATCCATATAAACTACCCATTGGTTAGAAGTAAGTTTCACTCAAACAGCTTCTTCCTGCAAACCACTGCCCTATGGAACAGACTCCCAAGAGGATGTTTCCCCAATCACTACAATCTTAACCTGTTCAAGTCTAGAGTTAAACATTATCTTCCTCTCCTATCCATATAAACTACCCATTGGTTAGAAGTAAGTTTCACTCAAACAGCTTCTTCCTGCAAACCACTGCCCTATGGAACAAACTCCCAAGAGGATGTTTCCCCAATCACTACAATCTTAACCTATTCAAGTCTAGAGTTAACCATTATCTTCCTCTCCTATCCATATAAACTAACCATTGGTTAGAAGTAAGTTTCACTCAAACAGCTTCTTCCTGCAAACCACTGCCCTATGGAACAGACTCCCAAGAGGGTGTTTCCCCAACCACTACAATCTTAACATGTTCAAGTTGAGAGTTAAACATTATCTTCCTCTCCTATCCATATAAACTACCCATTGGTGAGAAGTAAGTACAACTCAAACAGCTTCTTCATGCAAACCACTGCCTTATGGAACAGATTCCAAGAGGATGTTTCCCCAATCACTACAATCTTAACCTGTTCAAGTCTAGAGTTAAACATTATCTTCCTCTCCTATCCATATATACTACACTTTGGTGAGAAGTAAGTTTCCCTCAAACTGCTTCTTCCTGCAAACCACTGCCCTATGGAACAGACTCCCAATAGGATGTTTCCCCAATCACTACAATCTTAACCTATTCAAGTCTAGAGTTAACCATTATCTTCCTCTCCTATCCATATAAACTACCCATTGGTTAGAAGTAAGTTTCACTCAAACAGCTTCTTCCTGCAAACCACTGCCCTATGGAACAGACTCCCAAGAGGGTGTTTCCCCAATCACTACAATCTTAACCTGTTCAAGTCTAGTTAAACATTATCTTCCTCTCCTATCCATATATACTACCCATTGGTTAGAAGTAAGATTCACTCAAACAGCTTCTTCCTGCAAACCACTGCCCTATGGAACAGACTCCCAAGAGGATGTTTCCCCAATCACTACAATCTTAACCTGTTCAAGTCTAGAGTTAAACATTATCTTCCTCTCCTATCCATATAAACTACCCATTGGTTAGAAGTAAGTTTCACTCAAACAGCTTCTTCCTGCAAAACACTGCCCTATGGAACAGACTCCCAAGAGGATGTTTCCCCAATCACTACAATCTTAACCTGTTCAAGTCTAGAGTTAAACATTATCTTCCTCTCCTATACATATAAACTACCCATTGGTTAGAAGTAAGTTTCACTCAAACAGCTTCTTCCTGCAAACCACTGCCCTATGGAACAGACTCCCAAGAGGATGTTTCCCCAATCACTACAATCTTAACCTATTCAAGTCTAGAGTTAACCATTATCTTCCTCTCCTATCCATATAAACTACCCATTGGTTAGAAGTAAGTTTCACTCAAACAGCTTCTTCCTGCAAACCACTGCCCTATGGAACAGACTCCCAAGAGGGTGTTTCCCCAATCACTACAATCTTAACCTGTTCAAGTCTAGTTAAACATTATCTTCCTCTCCTATCCATATATACTACCCATTGGTTAGAAGTAAGTTTCACTCAAACAGCTTCTTCCTGCAAACCACTGCCCTATGGAACAGACTCCCAAGAGGATGTTTCCCCAACCACTACAATCTTAACATGTTCAAGTCGAGAGTTAAACATTATCTTCCTCTCCTATCCATATAAACTACCCATTGGTGAGAAGTAAGTACAACTCAAACAGCTTCTTCATGCAAACCACTGCCTTATGGAACAGATTCCAAGAGGATGTTTCCCCAATCACTACAATCTTAACCTGTTCAAGTCTAGAGTTAAACATTATCTTCCTCTCCTATCCATATATACTACACTTTGGTGAGAAGTAAGTTTCCCTCAAACTGCTTCTTCCTGCAAACCACTGCCCTATGGAACAGACTCCCAATAGGATGTTTCCCCAATCACTATAATCTTAACCTATTCAAGTCTAGAGTTAACCATTATCTTCCTCTCCTATCCATATAAACTACCCATTGGTTAGAAGTAAGTTTCACTCAAACAGCTTCTTCCTGCAAACCACTGCCCTATGGAACAGACTCCCAAGAGGGTGTTTCCCCAATCACTACAATCTTAACCTGTTCAAGTCTAGTTAAACATTATCTTCCTCTCCTATCCATATATACTACCCATTGGTTAGAAGTAAGATTCACTCAAACAGCTTCTTCCTGCAAACCACTGCCCTATGGAACAGACTCCCAAGAGGATGTTTCCCCAACCACTACAATCTTAACATGTTCAAGTCTAGAGTTAAACATTATCTTCCTCTCCTATCCATATAAACTACCCATTGGTGAGAAGTAAGTTCCACTCAAACAGCTTCTTCCTACAAACCACTGCCCTATGGAACAGACTCCCAATTGGATAGTTTCCCCAATCACTACAATCAAAACCTGTTCAAGTCTAGAGTTAAACATTATCTTCCTCTCCTATCCATATAAACTACCCATTGGTGAGAAGTAAGTACAACTCAAACAGCTTCTTCCTGCAAACCACTGCCCTATGGAACAGACTCCCAAGAGGATGTTTCCCCAATCACTACAATCTTAACCTGTTCAAGTCTAGAGTTAAACATTATCTTCCTCTCCTATCCATATAAATTACCCATTGGTGAGTAGTAAGTACAACTCAAACAGCTTCTTCCTGCAAACCACTGCCCTATGGAACAGATTCCAAGAGGATGTTTCGCCAATCACTACAATCTTAACCTGTTCAAGTCTAGAGTTAAACATTATCTTCCTCTCCTATCCATATATACTACACTTTGGTGAGAAGTAAGTTTCCCTCAAACTGCTTCTTCCTGCAAACCACTGCCCTATGGAACAGACTCCCAAGAGGATGTTTCCCCAATCACTACAATCTTAACCTGTTCAAGTCTAGAGTTAACCATTATCTTCCTCTCCTATCCATAGAAACTACCCATTGGTTAGAAGTAAGTTTCACTCAAACAGCTTCTTCCTGCAAACCACTGCCCTATGGAACAGACTCCCAATTGGGTAGTTTCCCCAATCACTATAATCAAAACCTGTTCAAGTCTAGAGTTAAACATTATCTTCCTCTCCTATCCATATAAACTACCCATTGGTTAGAAGTAAGTTTCACTCAAACAGCTTCTTCCTGCAAACCACTGCACTATGGAACAGACTCCCAATTGGGTAGTTTCCCCAATCACCATAATCAAAACCTGTTCAAGTCTAGAGTTAAACATTATCTTCCTCTCCTATCCATATAAACTACCCATTGGTGAGAAGTAAGTACAACTCAAACAGATTCTTCCTGCAAACCACTGCCCTATGGAACAGACTCCCAAGAGGATGTTTCCCCAATCACTACAATCTTAACCTGTTCAAGTCTAGAGTTAAACATTATCTTCCTCTCCTATCCATATAAACTACCCATTGGTTAGAAGTAAGTTTCACTCAAACAGCTTCTTCCTGCAAACCACTGCCCTATGGAACAGACTCCCAAGAGGGTGTTTCCCCAATCACTACAATCTTAACCTGTCCAAGTCTAGTTAAACATTATCTTCCTCTCCTATCCATATAAACTACCCATTGGTTAGAAGTAAGTTTCCCTCAAACTGCTTCTTCCTGCAAACCACTGCCCTATGGAACAGACTCCCAAGAGGATGTTTCCCCAATCACTACAATCTTAACCTATTCAAGTCTAGAGTTAACCATTATCTTCCTCTCCTATCCATATAAACTACCCATTGGTTAGAAGTAAGTTTCACTCAAACAGCTTCTTCCTGCAAACCACTGCCCTATGGAACAGTCTCCCAAGAGGATGTTTCCCCAATCACTACAATCTTAACCTGTTCAAGTCTAGAGTTAACCATTATCTTCCTCTCCTATCCATATAAACTACCCATTGGTTAGAAGTAAGTTTCACCCAAACAGCTTCTTCCTGCAAACCACTGCCCTATGGAACAGACTCCCAAGAGGATGTTTCCCCAATCACTACAATCTTAACCTGTTCAAGTCTAGAGTTAACCATTATCTTCCTCTCCTATCCATATAAACTACCCATTGGTTAGAAGTAAGTTCCAATCAAACAGCTTCTTCCTGCAAACCACTGCCCTATGGAACAGACTCCCAAGAGGATAGTTTCCCCAATCACTATAATCAAAACCTGTTCAAGTCTAGAGTTAACCATTATCTTCCTCTCCTATCCATATAAACTACCCATTGGTTAGAAGTAAGTTCCAATCAAACAGCTTCTTTCCACAAACCACTGCCCTATGGAACAGACTCCCAAGAGGATGTTTCCCCAATCAATATAATCAAAACCTGTTCAAGTATAGAGTTAATCATTATCTTCCTCTCCTATCCATATAAACTACCCATTGGTGAGAAGTAAGTACAACTCAAACAGCTTCTTCCTGCAAACCACTGCCCTATGGAACAGACTCCCAATAGGATGTTTCCCCAATCTCTACAATCTTAACATGTTCAAGTCTAGATTTAAACATTATCTTCCTCTCCTATCCATATATACTACCCATTGGTTAGAAGTAAGTTCCAATCAAACAGCTTCTTCCCACAAACCACTGCCCTATGGAACAGACTCCCAAGAGGATGTTTCCCCAATCAATATAATCAAAACCTGTTCAAGTATAGAGTTAATCATTATCTTCCTCTCCTATCCATATAAACTACCCATTGGTGAGAAGTAAGTACAACTCAAACAGCTTCTTCCTGCAAACCACTGCCCTATGGAACAGACTCCCAAGAGGATGTTTCCCCAATCTCTACAATCTTAACATGTTCAAGTCTAGATTTAAACATTATCTTCCTCTCCTATCCATATATACTACCCATTGGTTAGAAGTAAGTTCCAATCAAACAGCTTCTTCCCACAAACCACTGCCCTATGGAACAGACTCCCAAGAGGATGTTTCCCCACTCAATATAATCAAAACCTGTTCAAGTATAGAGTTAATCATTATCTTCCTCTCCTATCCATATAAACTACCCATTGGTGAGAAGTAAGTACAACTCAAACAGCTTCTTCCTGCAAACCACTGCCCTATGGAACAGACTCCCAAGAGGATGTTTCCCCAATCTCTACAATCTTAACATGTTCAAGTCTAGATTTAAACATTATCTTCCTCTCCTATCCATATATACTACCCATTGGTTAGAAGTAAGTTCCAATCAAACAGCTTCTTCCCACAAACCACTGCCCTATGGAACAGACTCCCAAGAGGATGTTTCCCCAATCACTACAATCTTAACCTGTTCAAGTGTAGAGTTAACCATTATCTTCCTCTCCTATCCATATAAACTACCCATTGTTTAGAAGTAAGTTCCAATCAAACAGCTTCTTCCCACAAACCACTGCCCTATGGAACAGACTCCCAAGAAGATGTTTCCCCAATCATTACAATCTTAACCTGTTCAAGTCTAGAGTTAAACATTATCTTCCTCTCCTATCCATATAAACTACCCATTGGTTAGAAGTAATTTTCACTCAAACAGCTTCTTCCTGCAAACCACTGCCCTATGGAACAGACTCCCAAGAGGATGTTTCCCCAACCACTACAATCTTAACATGTTCAAGTCTAGAGTTAAACATTATCTTCCTCTCCTATCCATATAAACTACCCATTGGTTAGAAGTAAGTTTCCCTCAAACTGCTTCTTCCTGCAAACCACTGCCCTATGGAACAGACTCCCAAGAGGATGTTTCCCCAATCACTACAATCTTAACCTATTCAAGTCTAGAGTTAAACATTATCTTCCTCTCCTATCCATATAAACTACCCCTTGGTGAGAAGTAAGTTCCACTCAAACAGCTTCTTCCTACAAACCACTGCCCTATGGAACAGACTCCCAATTGGATAGTTTCCCCAATCACTACAATCAAAACCTGTTCAAGTCTAGAGTTAAACATTATCTTCCTCTCCTATCCATATAAACTACCCATTGGTGAGAAGTAAGTACAACTCAAACAGCTTCTTCCTGCAAACCACTGCCCTATGGAACAGACTCCCAAGAGGATGTTTCCCCAATCACTACAATCTTAACCTGTTCAAGTGTAGAGTTAACCATTATCTTCCTCTCCTATCCATATAAACTACCCATTGGTGAGAAGTAAGTACAACTCAAACAGCTTCTTCCTGCAAACCACTGCCCTATGGAACAGACTCCCAAGAGGATGTTTCCCCAATCACTACAATCTTAACCTGTTCAAGTCTAGAGTTAAACATTATCTTCCTCTCCTATCCATATAAACTACCCATTGGTTAGAAGTAAGTTCCAATCAAACAGCTTCTTCCTGCAAACCACTGCCCTATGGAACAGACTCCCAAGAGGATATTTCCCCAATCACTACAATCTTAACCTGTTCAAGTCTAGAGTTAACCATTATCTTCCTCTCCTATCCATATAAACTACCCATTGGTTAGAAGTAAGTTCCACTCAAACAGCTTCTTCCCACAAACCACTGCCCTATGGAACAGACTCCCAAGAGGATATTTCCCCAATCAATATAATCAAAACCTGTTCAAGTATAGAGTTAAACATTATCTTCCTCTCCTATCCATATATACTACCCATTGGTTAGAAGTAAGTTCCAATCAAACAGCTTCTTCCTGCAAACCACTGCCCTATGGAACAGACTCCCAAGAGGATGTTTTCCCAATCACTACAATCTTAACCTGTTCAAGTCTAGAGTTAAACATTATCTTCCTCTCCTATCCATATATACTACCCATTGGTTAGAAGTAAGTTCCAATCAAACAGCTTCTTCCCACAAACCACTGCCCTATGGAACAGACTCCCAAGAAGATGTTTCCCCAATCACTACAATCTTAACCTGTTCAAGTCTAGAGTTAAACATTATCTTCCTCTCCTATCCATAGAAACTACCCATTGGTTAGAAGTAAGTTTCACTCAAACAGCTTCTTCCTGCAAACCACTGCTATCCATATAAACTACCGCTTAACGTAACCCTCTACCATGAGTGGCCCACAGGGCCTTGTAGAACATCAAGCTTTCTTTTAAAAAAGCAAAAACTACAAAAAAACTACATTTATATATCTTCCAACACTGCAGTCACAACTGTCTATTAAAAAATCCAATATTTTCTTCGATTTTGACGTCATTGGAATCTTTTCTTGTGGAAATCCGTGAATTTGTTCTGCTCATGCCAGGTCACTAAAAACACGATATAAAATGCACTCATTTGGCCTTTGTTGAATAACAACGTTAAATAATAAATAAACAAAGTGGGGGGAAGCGGCAAATAAAAAATACCCCCCCCCCCAAAAAAAAAAAACAACCGTAATTTATTTTCAATCGAAAGAATAAAATAAAAGAAGAAAAAAAAAAAAAGAAGATTAAAAAAACTCAATGAAGTAAAACGGGAATGAGTTAAAGAAGAAATTTTTTCAACCGTTCATCATTCATGGGAGAAAATCTGTTTTGAAGAAATGTTGACTAGCATTTTTAAAATCGCTAGAAACAAGGAAAATAGTGCGAAACTGATACGCCGTATTTGTCCTTCTGTCTGGCAGTAGGTTCTGGACAATCTCATCAAAGATGGAGAAGAGACTTGAAGCAATAGAAACGTGGCTCTACAGAAAGATGCTGAAGATACGATTTACTGAACATTAGAGCAAAGACAAAATCTTAGAGAAAATGGAAACAAAAATATAATGAAGAAAGAGGGCTTGGAAAATCTGATACTCACGGGGCAGATTAAGGGTAAAGAGGGACAGAAGAAAGCAACGCATAACATACTTACCACCAATCATAGAAATAAATACAATATGGGAACCAGTAATAAGGAGTGCCAGAGAAAAGTGATGATAACAACAAAGTTGCAATATGAGCTCTGGTAAAAACATGGAATGATAACAGCAATAATTGCAATATGAGCACTGGTAAAAATGGTTGCTGAAGACATTAGGTTTATAATACCCAGAAATTCATACACAGATGGATAAGGGCGTTGGTTAGATCCAGTGACAGGATCCAAAGAGTGTGAGTTCAATACCCGGTTAAGGCAGTGGAGAACTTTCAGAGGGAAATTTGCAGGAGATAACTGATAACTGACATCCATTAAAACATGGCACGAGGAACTAGAACAGTCTACCCCAGTGAGCGAAATAAAGGGTTCAGTTCAAAATTCCAAACACCTGAAGAAGGCTGGAGCATTGTAATAAATATGGCGACAAAGATGAGGACAATAGTCCAAATAATGTAAATAATGTACATAATACCTCATCTCAGAAATATAGACAGATATACTTAGTGAGCTTGACTAAATGGATGGCGGAACAGGGTTTAGAATTAATAACAGAAAAAACAAAATTTATTAAAGGCGACAAAGGACAGAAAATTGTGGAGAGCCATGATTCCCTACGTCCTGACAAAACATGGCATGATATAAGCCAGTCTTTCCATCAAGGCTTAGTTGAGAGTAGACTTCAGATACAGTGATTTCGATATCTGGATGTGTATCCCTAAACCATTTTTAGGCAGATCATTAATATATTGCAGGCAGGCGGTAGAGAGCTTTGGGAGACGCCTGCATTGGTCCCCTGGGTCTCAATGGCCTAGTTGAGAAGAAGGACGATAATTGTGAAAGCTAATTGGAGAGTTAGGAGTAATGGTTAGAAGCTTGGGTTGAGGAATCGGAGAGCCGAGTTCGAATTCCAGTCGAATCCATTACATTCACTTACGTGATAATACCCTTGGGAAAGGCATGAATCCTCTTCTTCTCACCCCAGCTATGGGTAAAATAGCAGGACAGACTGGGTTCTTTAGGCTTGGATGGCAACTGGTGTACCGCATAAAAAGAAATGGCAACATACTGCAGGAAAAAAATCTGTCTCGTGAGTCATGTATCGAAAGATACATGATCGCCTAAGCGTGTATCACTCATGACACATAAGTGAATGAATTGGAGAGTTGGGTGTAGCAAAAAGGTGTGGCATAGGTTTTGTTCCACAAGCTCTCCAGCTAGCCATTTCAACTATCGTCCTTACTCTCAGTTAGGCCCATAAAAGATGTTAAAAATTCTTTTATGTAATCTATGATCAAAAAGTGTTGAGCCTGTTGCTATAACAATCTCTATGATCACATCTCGTATACCGTATTTTCTTATGTATAATAAAAGAAAGTTTGAATGAAAATTGAAGCCAAGAAGATGGGACGTATTATACATAGATATAATCAAAGAATTCCGTTATGGAAAGGAATGTGCGAGGGAAATATTCGTAGAAATTCGCCTATCACATCGTTAAATATTTGAGCTTAAAAACTTTAACAAAATATTAAAATAAAAATCATAACGATGAATGCTGGTCGTTATTTTAAGAAGTAAGGGGATACAAATGAAAAGATTTGAAATTGACATATTTTTCCATTTCACTGAAACAGAGCTTTCTAAGTGAAACCAAATAGTGTTTCTAAAAGGCTTTTTTTCATATTTCCATGCGATCAAAATGCGATCATTATTTATGAGACGTTAAAAGACATTAAACACTTTTATCTTTCTTTCTTTCTTTCTTTCTTTCTTTCTTTCTTTCTTTCTTCCATTCACCCACTCATTTTCTTTCTCTCTCTTCATAATTTACCTCTCACTCTTTCGTTCTTTACCCATTCTCTTGATCTTTCTTTCTTTCCTTCTTTCTTTCTTTCTTTCTTTCTTTCTTTGCCCACTGTCATCTTTCTTTCTCTCATTTCATAATTTACCACTCACTCTTTTGTTCTTTACTCATTCTTTCTTTCTTTCTTTGTAAATAACTAGCATCTCTGATATGTCTTTTCCGTATTTTCACTCGATTAATACAGAATAGTCTATTATTTATAAGGCATCGGCATGTCGTAACGGTCGTGCTAATTAAGGGAGGGACAAGCTTTATTATAAGATAACAATTAGTTTGATGTTTAATGCTTTAAGTAGAACTCGTATACGCGATACATCGTTAAAGATGATGGAAAAATGGTCGGTTCCTTGTAGTGCCACAGAAATTGACACCCGTTACCATGCTTTATCTATACAAGAAGGAGATCAGACCAAAAATGGAGTAATGTTGCTATATCTGTCCTGGCGCAGAAGATTTCTCACTTTTTATCCTTCATAGATGCCTCTGCGTCTTTATGGTCGATGTATCCAACCCCTTTACACACAGTCAAAAACGATATTCTGTCGCTGCCCTTATGGCAAATCTTCGAACGGATTACATTCTTTAGTCCGACCAATTTAGAACTTTACATCTAAGACTCTCTCTACTCTATCGCTATTTCCATGGCAAATGTTCAGATGACTTACATTCCTTAGAGCAACCAGTTCAGACCTTTACACCTAAGACTCTCTCTACTCTATCGCTATTTCCATGGCAATTTTCAGATGACTTACATTCCTTAGTTCCACTAGTTCAGACCTTTCCATCTAAGCCTCTCTCTCCTCTCTCGCGATTTCCATGAGAAATGTTCAAATGAGCTACATTCTTTAGTTCCACTAGTTCAGACCTTTACATCTAAGACTCTCTCTACTCTATCGCTATTTCCATGGCAAATGTTCAGATGAGCTACATTCTTTAATTCCACTAGTTCAGACCTTTCCATCTAAGCCTCTCTCTACTCTATCGCTATTTTCATGGCAAATGTTCAGATGAGCTACATTCTTTAGTTCCACTAGTTCAGACTTTTACATCTAAGCCTCTCTCTACTCTATCGCTATTTCCATGGCAAATGTTCAGATGAGCTACATTCTTTAATTCCACTAGTTCAGACCTTTCCATCTAAGCCTCTCTCTACTCTATCGCTATTTCCATGGCAAATGTTCAGATGAGCTACATTCTTTAGTTCCACTAGTTCAGACCTTTCCATCTAAGCCTCTCTCTACTCTATCGCTATTTCCATGGCAAATGTTCAGATGAGCTACATTCTTTAGTTCCACTAGTTCAGACTTTTACATCTAAGCCTCTCTCTACTCTATCGCTATTTCCATGGCAAATGTTCAGATGACTTACATTCCTTAGTTCCACTAGTTCAGACTTTTACAACTAAGCCTGTCTCTAGTCTATCGATATTTCGTTGAGAAATGTTCAGATGAGCTATATTCCTTAGTTCCAGCAGTTTAGATGATTATATCTAGGACCTTTCATGCACGTGCACAGAATCGACTCAGCCTTATTCTCTTCGTATTACAATGCTGAGTAGGAAGTTCCTCTTAGAGAGTTTCTTTGCCAGAAGTTTTACTTTGTCGAATAAACTCCCAAGTGGATGCTTCCCTGAACATTTCAATCTGAACCACTTCAATGTAGGATCAATCGTTTTCTATTCGCCTTATCCTTATAAAATTCACTTCTTGCTTATATGTTCACATCACACATATCTTTTTGTAAGCCTCTACTTTGAGTGGCTCGTCTGATTGTATTGGGTGCACTTTGGTGAAAAACAAAACTCCTTGGTTTAATTGGTAGCGTTATATTTCTGAAATGCACCTGTTGAAGCTGTTTTTCCCCCAGAGAAAACATTTGTTACATCTATCTATCTATCTATCTATCTATCTATCTATCTATCTATCTATCTATCTATCTATCTCAGCCTGTTTATTTCTTTTTATCTATCTATCTATCTATCTATCTATCTATCTATCTATCTCAGCCTGTTTATTTCTTTTTATCTATCTATCTATCTATCTATCTATCTATCTATCTATCTATCTATCTATCTATGTGTTTGTGTGTATGTATTCGCGTTGTGTTTGTGTCTAATTAACTACACAGACAAATGGCTAATTATGATAATAAAACACTAAAATTAGACGTGGAAATTGCCCAATAAACGCCAAACCGAATTTGTTTTGTGCCCTTCATCTTTCTCTTTAATCATGGCAACCTAAGTTTTCATTTGAGCACCGAAGGCGCTACACACCATAAACAGTGTCCACAAGGCGCGCTGTTATTTAATGTAATAAGGATGTTAAGCGTCATTCTGATCTCAAACGGCAAATGTTTTTTCACGCGAATGGATTATATCGGAAGAGGAGTGAGAAATGCCGGCTTTGATGAGTATTTTTATTTTCTGGGTGGAGTTGATACCACCATTAAAAGCCAACTGTGAGAGAAAAGGATGATTTAATAGGAAGAGTCTTTAACTCGAGTTACAACAAACTTTAAAGAGGATACTTTTTGTGTACATCAAGATGAGAAAAGAGACCGAAACTTAATAGTTTCATCGTTTATCAGTCCGAAGTAATTTGCTCCACGGCGTGGATTACAGGATAAAATCTGCTCAGCGATGAGAAAGGGGGAGACGTGCGATTCAAAAGAGGGATGCTGAAAAAATGATGGAAAGAATATATGAGTAATTTAAAGCTCTAGGGACAATAAGAAGTGTAAGGTCACAGACATTACAAGACAACTGAAGAGAGAAATACACAAGAGATTTAAAGTGACACAAATGAGGGTCTAGCGTTAAATAATAAGATTTCCATGGACAGATCATGTGAGCAATGCAGAAAATTGGGTATTGAAATTTCCGAAGAAAAGGGACCCAAGAACTGGATACTCACGCATCTTGTATTGACACAGATGAGAATTCCATGGTCAGATCATGTGAGAAATGAGGGAATTCAATCAAAATATGAACTTTATAGAAAGTCGAAATCTTTTACCAACGAATACTCATTGTCACTTTCGTAATGCTCGTTGTAGTAGAGACTTTGTAATTGCAGATACAACTATAGTAACGCCGTTGAACAATACCGGTGTCTGACGCCTTCGAATAATTTCGCGCTAATAATAACTGCTTTATAATACTCATTCGAACAGTAATCCGTATAGAGAAATAGTATAGTGAATAGGATAGAGAAATAGTATAGTGAATAGAATAGAGAAATAGTATAGGCTAGAAATGCAAATCCGAATATTATTGAGGATAAAGTAGAAATAACCATCAATCTTGACGCCATGCAACTTCCTATATATATATATATATGGTTCCTCTATGGTCACGTGATGCCCTGAAATTCAATAATGGGATCGCCTTTGTTTACTCGCATTTTAGCATTTATGAAATATATATATATATATATATATATATATATATATATATATATATATATATGGTTTTTCCGGCAACAACAACACTTTTTCAACCAACAGCAACAACACTTTTTCAAGTAATAATGACAATGAAAATTTTTAAAATAAAAAAAGAATATATTTTTTTGATGTCAACGAATACTCGTTGCCACTTTCGTAATGCTCATTGTAGTAGAGACTTTGTAATCGCAGATACAACTATAGTAACGCCGTTGAACAATACTGGTGTCAGATGCCTTCGAATATCACTCGCACTAATAGTTCTTGCTCGATAATACTCGCTCGAATGGTAATCCGTGATCCGAATAGAGAAATAGTATAGTGAATAGAGTAGAGAATAGCGGTCCGTATAGTAATAGAGAATAGACTAGAAATAGCGATCACTCTAGACGCCAAGCTAATTCCTACTTATGCGTTTCGTCTATGGTCACGTGGTCTACTTAATTCAATAATGGGATTGCCTGTGCTTTCTCTCTGGCGATCTATGTTCAAACTCAAACGATGTCAGATACGTGGAGGCACATGGGAATAGCGATTTTAGATGAAGTGTTCAATATTATAAGGTAGAATATTAATAGTAATTGTGCACTTGAATTACAGATTTACTCGGAGTTGAAAGATAAGGCTTTGAAAGTTAATATATGATGAAGATCTCTTCTGTCGATTACGATGATGATCCGATATCCACATTCAGTTTTTATGTTTGCGACGTATGGGGATTTACCTCGTCCTCCCGGAGACGTGCCGTAACACAATGTCGGGTTTACTGTGGGGAACCCGAATGCGTACACTTGGGCCAAGTACAAAAATTCCCCAAGCTTTTGCGCTGGCCTCGGTGGTGAGCGCCGATCGTACGCTGTAGTGTAATGAGAGAGTACAGCCTCGAGCAGTTATTGCCCAGGGCAGGGCACCTCACACTATAATTGTCCTCAGTTGCGCCTCTGTCCTACGATGGAGCCACAACTAAGTCGCACTCTGTGCGAAGACAGAGACGCAATTGAGAGATAATAAAAACCTACCCGATATGTGCCAAGTAAATATGTTTTTTCGTATGTGACACTTCTGTCCCAATAGTGACCTGCATACAAGAATATCTATTGGGTAACAGCGAGGATCTCGGGACATAGCCACAGGTATATATATATATATATATATATATATATATATATATATATATATATATATATATATATATATTAAGACATTTTTATGTTTATACATTCCTTTTTATAGATACAAATATTTAAGTTAATGCTCTGTTTATAATAAACAGTATTAACAATATTTAACGGCCTGAATGTCCGAGAAATTGTCATAGAAAATATACGACCTCCAACAAGAATCTAACCTGTATCCTATACGGAGCCGTCATATAGCCTGACGGGCCTTTAACCGATTTGGCCACAGAGGAGGATTCGGTTAGCACGCTCGATTTTACTGTTTTTAAACTACAGAGCATTTACTTAAATATTTGTATCTACAAAAAAATGAATGTATAAACATAAAAATGTTTTAAAATAATTGTCGGACATTGTCCATTTCATAATACATATATATTTTATTTATTAAAGACATTTTTTATGTTTAACGTTCTTTTTATAGATACAAGTATTTAAGTAAATGCTCTGTTTATAATAAACAGTATTAAATAATATTTACTGGCCTGAATGTCCGAGAAATTTTCATAGAAAATAATCGTTCTTGGATAGGATTCGAACCTGCATCCTATACGGAACCGTCATTTACGCTGACGTGCCTAACCGCTCGGCCACCAAGGATCGTTCGGTAGGCAAGGTCGAATTTACTGCTTATAAACTTCAATCTTCCATGAATCTCGCACATTCATAACTGCTCATGGCGTATCAAATGTAAACAAATGACGTCATACATTAAGAAATGGACAAAGTCCGACAATTTTATTTATTAAAGACATTTTTTTATGTTTAACGTTCTTTTTATAGATACAAGTATTGAAGTAAATGCTCTGTTTACAATAAACAGTAGTCAAAGCTCCCCATTGTAGTGTCAAATATCCCACAATGAAGAAGCATTGATAAAGAAAGATGGGATATTTGCCACTACAATGGGGAGCTTTGACGGTGCAGAGGCATGCGAAATCATAGGCATTTACTTACTACACAAACTGAGCAAAATAATAGATAGAAATGACACAGGACTCTACAGGGACGACGGTCTCATAATCTTAAGAAACTGTAACAAACAAAACACAGACAAAACTAGAAAAGCAATAATAAAGATTTTTAAAAATAACGGATTCGACATAGATATAAAAACTAACCTAAACGAAGTAGATTTTCTAGATGTTACCTTCAACCTAAGAGAAGGCACATATAAACCATATAGAAAACCTAATGACAAACCACTCTACATATACACATCTTCCAACCATCCACCTTCTATCTATAATCAAACAGATACCAAAATCGATTAACCGCAGGCTCTCCGACAATTCCTCCAATGAATCCCTATTTAACAAAGCTAAGAAAGACTATGAAACGGCCCTAAAAGATAGCGGATTCCCAGCAATACTCACATACTCACCACAGAATATAAAAAAGGCCAACAGGAGAAGAAATATCATATGGTTCAACCCATCGTACAGCAAGAACGTAAAAACAAACGTAGGAAAATATTCTTCAAACTCTTACACAAACACTTCCCAGAATCAAGCACCTTACACAAGATATTCAACAAAAACACAGTAAAAATCAGCTACAGCTGCACCGAGAACATGGCACAAATAATAAAAAAGCACAATAGGAAAATTATCAACAAACCACACGAACAAATTAAAACCACGTGCAACTGCAGAATAAAGAACGAATGTCCCTTAAACGGAAATTGTTTACAAAACAACGTAATATACCAAGCCACGATAAAACCATCAGATAATGAAGAAAAAGTATACATAGGAGTAACTGAAGGACCCTGGAAACAAAGAAATTATACACACAAAACATCTTTCACAAATAGTAAATATGCGAACAGTACAATGCTTTCTAAGTATATCTGGGAAATTAAAAACAAAACGCACATTACACCAAAAATATCTTGGAAGATAAGGAAAAAATCATCAGCCTACAACAACCAATCAAAAACTTGCAAACTTTGCTTGGAGGAAAAAATAGCTATCATTACTTTCCCCGACCAAAATAAATTATTAAATGAAAGATCCGAGCTCATCTCAAAATGCAGACATGAAAATAAATTTTTACTACGTAACCTAAAAAATGAAAAATAAAATAAAAACAAATAAATATACTAATAAACAAAAAAAAATTGAAATAAAAAATAAATAAATACTATGTTACTTAAAAATCGAAAACCGAAAAGAGAAAATATACAAGTAAAATAAATTGACCTAAATTCATCCAAGTAAATCCCAAATAAAGGTAATCAATTAAAAACTGTTCCCGCCAAAATAATAGTTAGAATGAATTACAACATCAACCACAAAATTGAACAAATAGCTTTAATTAAATTCTCAAACCAAAATAAAACTGTTAAATAAGTGATATAAACAAATTTTTACTACCTTAATAAATAAATAAATAAATAAAATAAGAAACAAAAAAATAAAAAATAAAAACAAGCAATATAATTTGACCCAAATAAATAAACAAACGACTTCCGATAAAATAACCGCCATAACAGAATATCCACAATGCACCACTAACCCGTATATATATAAATAGCCGAGAAAAATAACAGCATATGTGGCCTGACGATTGCATATAGCATGAAACAGACTGACGTCTCTAAGTGTTGACTTCTATGTTCACTTATATATATATATATATATATATATATATATATATATATATATATATATAAAGTTGTAGCCTCAGTCTGTTTGTTATCGAACGCCTCCTAGGGTTTTGAAGATAGACCTCCATAACTATATATATTCTGAAACTACATTACCCATGGGAACTTGGATAAGTATATTTCATAATGATCATTAAATTATTAAATTTGAACAAGGGAATGACTCCTATCCAAAATATAGAATGTGAAAGCCAGAAGATGGAGGTTACATTCACAAGATCATTGAGTAATACTGAAATGCATCATTTTTCTCCACAAATTATAACGATTTAAAATCAATCATCATTTTCTTACAAAATTGTAAGACGCTGCAAGATGCAGGTAACTCGGCTAGTACATATATATATATATATATATATATATATATATATATATATATATATATATATGGTGTATCAAAAATACTTTTTCAAAATTTGGTGGCCGGTTCCTCATACCAAAACAAGGACAAAAGTCCATATATTCATATGGCCGCAAATCCTTCGTTTTTGAGCTTTTAAGATTTATTAAGTTATTAAACATTATTATTGGTCAGGCATACGAGCAAATGTCGGTCTTCATCGATCCATAGTTTGTGGTGCCACGGATTCCGTCTCAGTAACGCGATAATAAACAATAGTAAAGTTGGATGACTTCGGCTGCTTTCGGTCTGGAAACGCAATCTGATACAGTCGTGCAGCCTCGCGTCGATTACCATTCGCGTGGGCGTATGCAAAATTCATATCTACCTGCTCACGATATGAATATGCAGTCATTGTTAAACGGAACAATTCTCAATTATCTCACTACTACACACGTTAAACCTTGAAGACAGACTAGTTATAAATATACACGAATGACAAATGTAACCTAGTCTACACGGCAAAACAGCGCCATTTTCCGTAAACTTTTTAAAAAATTAATAGGTTAAAAACGCGAGGAACCGCCTCCAAAGTTTTTAAAAGTAGTTTTGATACACCCTATATATATATATATATATATATATATATATATATATATATACATATCTATGTGGTATTTTATATATATATATATATATATATATATATATAAAATAACATATATATATATATGTGGTATTATATATATATATATATATATATATATATATATATATATATATATGGTGTTTGAAATGACAAAATTGAAGGATACGCTTTTAAATGTTTAATCGATTAATGCCTCTCTTTAATCACGGGTGTAAAAACTTATATTTATCGTCACAAGTTTAGGAAAGTCAAAAAAACTGACTTCTATAAACATTTTTTAAAAATCGATTTCACCCCAAGCAAGGCAATAATGCCACTAAGGCATAAGGGCTTACTAGTTGGTGTATAAATTAGAAACTAGGAACTTTACTAATCAGCAAGCATAAAAGAAGAGTAATCAGGAGGACAGTAGAGAGAAACTGAAATCGCATTTAACTTTTTGAAGATGAAAGTTGGTTGGAATGCATTGTGCCGGAAGAGAGTTCCACGAGAGAGAAGTGCAAGAAAAGAAACTGTTACTTACTTACGGTTACATCAAGCCAACTCAATTGTATATTGGTGAGACCACATTGCTAATCCAGTACTGCGCTTAAATTCATAGTCTAGGTACCCTGGCGAAGAGCTCACCGGAACAGTTGCCGTGCAAGTATTTATAGAAAAGGCAGGAGTAGGCAACTTTACGGCGGATGGGAAAGTGACCGAAACTTAGAGGCCAGACCATGACCAATAATATTGCAGATTCTTCTCTAGATTTTATAAAGATCTCTAGATATATAGCGGGAGTACCGGACAATATATGGCAGCAATATTCAAAGCATGAACGAATTGTAGCGTTAAAGATAGATTCTGGAGAGAGATAATTATCTTGCACAATATAATGAACGAATTTTCTTAGCATCTGACGTAGCAATGGCTTCAATACAGTCTTTCCATTTCTTGACATCTGAGAACATTAGCCCGACAAGAGCCAACGAATCGCTCTACTGAAGGTTAGTATCATGAAACCGATAATTAAATAATAAAACTTTTTGCAAAGAACCAAAGTTGAATTCGTTCCTTTTACCAAGTTTAATACGAGACGAAAGACATCACGGTAGAATGTTTTGGAGAGTAAAAAAATGTTTTGTTATAAAAAAATATATGAGAGATTTTCAAAGTTTTCTTCAAGTTTTATGTGAAAGTTTAATAAATATGGATTTTATATCACTTACACACTAATTTGTTATTTGATAAATTATGTCACAAAAAAAAAAAAAATCCCAAAAAGCTGTTGGAACTGCTAAGGAGCCATGAAATATTTAGGAAGAAGGGTATTAGAATAATGAAGAACCTATACTGGCATCTAACTGTCTGTGTATAGATTGAAAATGAATTCAGTAAATATATCCCAAAAAATAGAAAGGGGGTGTAAGACACGGATATAACCTATATCATAAACAATTCTAAGTGAATTACAACTCCTATTATGGTTCATTATTGGCAGCCACAATCTTAACAAAATAAGATGTGCAGATGACATAGTGTTGATAGCAGACCCAGAAAGGAGACTACAAGAACTTCTAGAAGAAGATGCCGAAGGAGAGTAAGAACAAAGAACTAAACCTCAATTGCAAAAAGACAGAATGCATGGTTGTTAGCAAAAGGAACAGCCCGATATGCAAATTAGAAATTAGAAATTGAAGATATCTGGGAAGAAGAGTTTTAAGGAGGGAAAGTGCGACGCTGAAATCCGAGGTCGCATTGCGTGGGGAATGATGCCTTCCAAATGCTAAGCAAAGTATTAAGAAAAATTTCGTTTATGTAGACACCTTATACGGCAGTGAACGCTGGACAATCACATCACAGAGGAAGAAGTAACAAAAATGTGGTTCTACAGAAGGATGCTGAGAATAGTCAGCACCGAACCTGAGAGCAACGGCGAAATTTTAGGGTAAATAGAAACAAAAAAACACTTATAGTTAACATCAGGAAGAAACAGTTGAAATTTCTGGGGCACATAATGAGGAAAGAGGCCTTGGAAAATTTGATACTCACAAGACAGATTGAAGGCAAGAAAAGAGAGAGAGAGAGAGAGAGAGAGAGAGAGAGGGTATGTGTGGAAAGCAACATATAACGTATCAAGCGAACTTGTGTATATGGATGGCCGAACAGGTTTTAGGAGAGATAACAAAAAGAAAAAAAATATTAAGAGCTACAAAGGACAGGAAACTGTGAAGAGCCATGATCGCCAACGTCCTGAAGGGACACGCCACAAAGAAGAAGAAGAAGAAGAAGAAGAAGAAGAAGAAGAAGAAGAAGAAGAAGAAGAATGAGCTTGTGTAAATGGATTTTCAGAAAAGGGATTAGGAGAGATAACAAAAAGACAAAATTTATTGAGAGCTACAAAGGACAGGATACTGTGGAGAGCCATGATCGCCAACGTGCTGAAGAGACACGGCACACAGAAAAGAAGTATTAATATATGATTTACATTTGTGCATTTCTTATTCTCATTTCCCCGCTTCATTTTGACTTGGTCTGTACAAGATTTTCATTTTTCAATCAAACTTTTAAGAGAGAGGCACGAAAACCGGTCAGCTGACACTATAAATATTTTTCGTTCCCTTTCTGTATTGCCATTTTCTGTGGATGTAGTTTCTTTTTTTTTTGCTTTTGTAGTTTTCTCTTATGCAATTTTTTTCAAAATATGTTTGTTTTTATAGCAATGATTAAATTCTGAACCTTTATGAAGCTTCTTAATTATTTTATATTTTGTTTTAGAGAATGCAAAATAAATAAATAGATAAATAAAAGAAGGGTTTGGTGGTTATGTAATTTTGTCGACCTATGATTTTCTCTACGGGAAGAATTCGTGTTCATTCTTTTTAGAGTTGGTCTCTGCGTTCCTTGTTTTAAACGAAAGAGGACACGGTATTTTTGGCAGCGGCATTAGGTTTCGTCAAACTCTAATGGGAAAATGGAAACTATAAACAGGTATGTGAGACAAGAACAGATATAAACAGACTGAATTGTTAATTAATTTAAGGTTTACCCGAGGAAACTATCCGTTTATTGGTGCAGGACTGACATCGATATTTTTCTCTTCTCTTAAACGTCTGTCACATTCGTTGGCAATGGAACACAGACAGAAAGAGTTTTTTTTTTTTTACTCAGAGACGGTAAGATGGAAGCGACACGAGACATGAGAAATAGAAGAAAAGCAATAATTAGAGAGTAATTAAAAAATGCTTAGACAAGAAAAAAGAAATCGTGACATTTAGAAATCTGAGACAACAATTAGATCAGTGGACTGGAAACAGGGAGGTTCTATTTACAAGAAATTAAACATTGGAGAGGAAGACAAGAGATATCAGAAATTTTCAGAAGTAATACTTACAAAGAGCAGTTAAAAAAAACTTAGAAAAGAAAAAGAAATTGTGACATTTAGAAGTCTAAGACAACAATCTCTTGGCAATTAGATCAGTGGACTGGAAACAGGGAGGTTCTAAGTGCAGGAAATTAAGCATTGGGAAGGAATTCAAATCATTACAAAAATTTGATTTACTTTCATTCTATATCTATTGGGTAACAGCAAGGATCTCGTGACATATCCACAGATATATATATATATATATATATATATATATATATATATATATATATATATATAAAGAAAGAACAGTAAGATATATAATCCGGTGTTCTTATAGATATTTTTATTTTTACAAAATAGTGCTCAATGTAAATTTACAGAGCATTAATATTATAAATTAAATGATTTAAAATATGGTTTTTCCGCTACACAGTTCTAACCATGTTTCAAAAATGGAAGGTCCGAATTTAATTTTGTAATTAAATTAAAGACATTAGTTCCATTTCATTCGCTTGAGGATGAAATGGAACTAATGTCTTTAATTTAATTACAAAATTAAATTCGGACCTTCCATTTTTGAAACATGGTTAGAACTGTGTAGCGGAAAAACCATATTTTAAATCATTTAATTCATATATATATATATATATATATATATATATATATATATATATATATATATATATATATAAAGTTGTAGCCTCAGTCTGTTTGTTATCGAACGCCTCCTCGGGTTTTGAAGATAGACCCCCATAACCATATATATTCTGAAACTTCTTTACCCAGGATACTTGGATAAGTATATTTCATTATGATCATTAAATTATTAAATTTGAAAAATGGAATAACTCCTATCGAAAATATAGAAGGAGAAAGCCAGAAGATGGAGGTCACATCGGCAATATCAAAATGAGACAATATGGACGTCAAGTTGAGCAAGAAATCACCAATGAATGAGTAGTACATTATAATACATATTTGTTGGAATGTGCTCATGAATTCATTCAATCAAGTATTGCATCAAATACATATCAAAAGGGTTCAAATCAAGCTGTTTTTGCACAACTCCCCATTGCAAGTTTGATTTACATTCATTCTCTAATTGCATTAGTCTACATAGGTCATTGATTGATTGATTTTTACGTCTTATCAACCCTTTGTGGCTTATTTAATGCAGAAACATAATTGGAATAATTTTATTTATTTTTGCGAGTAAATATTGCATTGGCAATTTTGTGAGAATTACAATGATTTTTTCCAGATACAAGTCCTATTAGTTAATCCATAGCTGAGGGGATATGGATTCATAGCTTTTCTCACGGATAGTCTTTAAATATATTTTTCAATTATAATATATATAGTGCTTTAGGTGGGATATGAATAGTAGAAAATAGCAACGACATTCTACACATACGAACACACACATACGATTACACACTCACGCACAAAAATTAACACACACGCGCACACACGCGCACATACCCAAACACACATACAATGAAGAAAAAATGAAACTTACACCAATAAAAAATGCATTTTTTAACTTAATATAAAAATAAGGAAAATGAGAAAATCTGCAATCAATTGCTGATACCTCCTGACGAGTAGACAGAGCGATTACTAAAATGTCCGTCTATGAAACTCTGAAGTCGAGATGCTGAATATAACATCAGTCAGCTAAGTGATAAATTTCATATTTGTATTAATCCTATTAATGCTCTAGCTCTGATATTGAGCACTTTTATTGCAAAGACTGCTTGCCTTAAATGTCGCGTTCTTTCAGGCACCCACTGACTGACAGCATTTCTGGCTTGACACTATCTTTGTTATCGCTCTTGCCTTAGCTCCTGAAAAGATTTTCAGTTGAGCACTTTTGCTCATTTTTGTTTTAGCTTCATCACTTCTTTTTAACGCGCTTATTTCTGCCCTTATATTTTCTCATAACAAAAATCAAAAAAAAAAAAAGTCAATTATAATATTAGTAATAAAAACTAATAAAAGAAGACTAAATAAACAAATACAAAATTAAAAAAAAAATAAAATCAATACACTGATTAACGTTAATATGGAATAAGTAAACATTAACTAATTCTTAATTAGTTAATGTTTACTTAAAAAAAAAATATACCCGCATCAAACCTACGTAATTACAAAACGCTTTAGATGGAAAATATTCTATTTCCTCAATAGAGACAACAACAACACCATCATCACCAACAACGACAACAACAACAACAACAATAATAATAATAATAACAATAATAATAATATCTTCGGATTCTCATCAGTGAAATGTCACCTCAACAAAACGACCTTATTGCATTTGAAAATGACTTAATGAACATAAAAGTAAGAAACATTAAAAAAAAAAAAAAAAAAAAAAACTGAAATAGATCAAAACAAATGATAAAAAAGGTAAGAAAAAAACTATTTATAAAAGCGGATAAATCCAGGTTAATTTATAAAATGGAAACCGACAATTTACAATAAGCGAGTTGGCAAAGAAGACACTAAATGTTACAAAACTACAAATAACGAGATAGAAAGTGATATAAACAAAGAAATTTAAAATATACCAACTAAACTAAAATTAGACAACAAAATAAAACAGTTGTTAAAAGTAGAATCAGTTATTAAATTAAAAGATTATGAGGACAATTTCACGACCAAACCAACATGCAGATTACTAAACCCTACAAAAAGCAACATTGGGAAAATAAGCAAAAATATTCTCAAGCCTAAGAAATATATTAAAGATAAACCAACGGAAAAAAAAAACAAAAAATAAAAACAACAATTAATTGGTTTAATAATATTAACAGCAAAGGAAGATGTTCTTTCACGCAATTTGATATAAAAGACTTTTAGCCATCTATCAAAAAGAGCATATTAAATGAAACACTAAACTCAGCCAAACAACATATGACTATCCACAATGATGACATAGACATAAAAAAATAATGTAGAAAATCTATATTATACTGTAAATAATATGATACATACAAATCATATACAAATAATATGAACAAAAAAGGGTCAAAACAATAATTTTGACGTAACAATGGGTAGCCATTTTGGTGCAGAAGTATGCAAGCTTGTAATCAGGTATATAATCGACAAATAAGCAAATATAATTAACAAAAAAGATAGAAAAGGTTTATACAAAAAATATGGGCGACTAATACAAATATATTATAATGGCTGAATAATAGACATAAGAAAAGATATAATAAAAAAAACTTCAAAAAACCAGGATTCACTTTATATATAAAATCCAACCCCCCAAAATAGCACATTTTCAAGAATGCAGTAGAAAGGGGAAGTAATATTAATATTGTAGAGTGCTAAAGGTTAAGCAAGCAGTATCTAGATGGGTGATCCCTTGGGAATACCAGGTATTGTAAATTTGGATGTGTAGGTAGTGTAGTGGATAATGTCTGGGAATTGTTAAACAGAGAACCGAATTCCAATTGTCAGTAGGTTCATTATATTCAAAATACAAATATATACAAAATACCTTAAGTAATTACCAATAAATAATAAGTAAAATGGCAGAAAACTATATACTCTACTTGCATTCCGGCACTTGATTATTTCTACTCAAGAGACTTTAGAATAATTTAAAATATAACCGCTCCCGCCTAGGATAACACAATAAACCCGAAATATTTTGCTATCCATAATGCCCAATTAAGCAGCATATATAAATAGTGGCACCCAACACACATGGCCTGAAGATTACGTTTAAGTCTGAAACAAACTGTGGTCACTTGGCTTTGACCTCAGTGTGCATTAATTTACACACGCTCTGTCCCTGTTATTGAGCACTTTTACTCTGAATATAGCACACCTAAAAATTATGTTCTTTATCATATATATATATATATATATATATATATGAAGAAAAACAGTTTTAAGGTTTGCTATATTTATGGGATAATATGCTCAATATCAGAGATAGAGCGTATGTAAATATAAAAATGAACATTGAAGTCAACACTGTCTGTCATTATTGTTTTGTCCGTGTATTGTTTAATATATTGAAATTTAATTGTCATCTTTGATAATGGTTTATGTAAGCCGAAAGCTTATATTGGATTAAAAAATATGTAACAATATAATGATTTTCTTTCTTCGTTTAATGATAATGTTATTAAGCTTAACAGACGATATGAAAGGAATTTATATAAAATAGACAAAACTCGTCTATATTATTTAATGAAACATGCATCAATATATATATATATATATATATATATATATATATATATATATATATATATATAGGCTTAATTCAAATACAGAACTCTCAAGCAAACACTCCGTCCATTCAGCAGGAGATATCATCACTTTACTGCTGATTTTCTCGTTAGTTTTTTTTCTTCTTTCGTTTTGTGTGTGTGAATCCGTGTGCGTGCGTGTGCATTCGTGTGCATGCGTGTGTTTATTCTCGAGTGTGTCCGCGTTTGTCCGCGTACGTGTAGAATATCATTGGTATTTCTTCTTTGCATGATTTGCCTTACAAAGTGGAAAATCTTTTTATTCACAACTTTTTTCGTCTTCTCTAGCTACTTCGGTAGGCATCTCCAAGCACTACTAACACACACGCACACACACATAGACACATACATACATACATACATACATACATACATACATACATATATATATATATATATATATATATATATATATATATATATATATATATATATATATATATATATATATCTTGCATTTATTGTATAACTCGGCGTTTAATGCCAGAGCAATTTTCAAGTGCTGGAATTATAATATGTTGGATCGACTCCATTTTTTTTTATTTTTAATTTCTTCTAGATCGCACAAGATATATTATTGTTGGGGTGGAATATTATTGGAGTTTTTAAATTGGAAAGAATTCTAGTTTAATTTTGAATTTGAATTTAAGCTTAGATTAACTTTTAAGATTGAAAATAAAGTTGGAAATAAGAAATACAAATTCTAAATTAGGGAGACGCTTCTTTTGAAAACGTAAATAAACAAAGAAGGGGCGTTAGGAATTTGGGGGCGGGCAACTCGACATTTTTTAATAAATTAAGAGTTATCCAATAATTATAATACTAAGCTAACTAGAGTAATAATATCAGTAACGAAGTATGCCATGATAAAATAAAATAGAAAAAAATATACAGTAATATAGAATGAAATAATATAGAATAGAATAAAGTAATATGCTATAAAATATACTATATAATAAAGATAAAATAAGGCATAAAGTCCTAGTAATAATAATAATAATAATAATAATAATAATAATAATAATAATAATAATAATAATAATAATAGTACTTATCAATGAAAAGAAAATAAGAAAAATAAAAATAAAATAAGAAAAGCAAAAATAAAATAAGAAAAATAAGCTAAAATAGAATAAGAGCCTTATATAGGGACATATAAATGTTCAAATAAACACGTAAAATGTTGGTTTTGAATTTAAAGGTCGGCGCAGAACAACATTTAAGATTGAAAAGAAGGTTGAAAATAAAAAATAAAAAATATAAATTCTAATTTAGCGAGACGCTGGAATGACAATTAGAAATGACGTTGGAAAATCAAAGGGAGGTAAATCTAATTTTATTCGGGAATCAGTAGAAGATTATTAAGAAAATTATCAATATTAATATTCCTGAAAAACAAAAGTAGTGATAATAATAATAATAATAATAATAATAATAACAACAACAACAATAATATATATATATATATATATATATATATATATATATATATATATATACATATATATATATTGTGTGTATTTAGGCAGCATTTTTTTCATTTATACATGTTTCATTAAATAATATAGACAAGTATTGTCTATTTATTAGGTTGGTGCAAGAATAATGACGTAATAATGACTTTTTTGACGTATTTTTTAACCTCAAAAAACGACATTATTACGTCATTATTTTTGCACCAACCTAATATTTATTTTCCTTCGTTTAATGATAATGTTATTAAGCTTATCAGACGATATGAAAAGAATTTACATAAAATAAAATAGACAACACTTGTCTATAGTATTTAATGAAACATGTATGAATATATATATACATATATATAATATTATAAATTAATAGACTTAAAATATGTTTTTTCGCTACACAGTTCCAACCATGTTTCAAAAATGGAAGCTAAAAGCCCCGAATTTAATTTTGTAATTAAATTAAAGACATTAGTTCCATTTCATCCTCAAGCGAATTTTGGAGATTCCAAAATTCGCTTGAGGATGAAATGGAACTAATGTCTTTAATTTAATTACAAAATTAAAGTTGTGAAGTGGGGCGTATTCAAGAATATTTATGTAAAACGGTCATTTCACAGAAATCCGAAGACAGATAGAACTAGATAAAGAGGATTTCAGAAATAATAATATTAGAAACAAGAAAAAAAGAGTTGGACTGTGATTTTTTATCCGACAGTTAATAAAGGAGGCACGGTGGAGTAATGGATAGCGGCTCGGATTGAGGAATCGGAGAGTCGAGTTCGAATTCCAGTCGAGTTCATTAATTTCATTTACTCTTGAAATCCATATCTTCTCCCCCAGGTATAGGTAAATAACAAAAACTGTCCTCTATATCATTGGGTGGCAACCGGTCTAGGAGAAGGAAAAACTCAAGATTCAAAACCAGCCTGCAGATTGTTAGGCTCAGTCATGCTGTCTTACCCAAGAAACACCACTGTTACTGCGGATAGAGTACCCTAATGGGTTACGGGCTTTGTGATCATGAATGTTGAACAATCTCCCCATAGATGAAACTGTCAAGATAAAGTTCTATCAAAGAATATTGAGAATACCGAAGACAAGGGTGAATAGGAGATACCAAGAAGGAATGGAGAAATTAAAACTCACAGGTAAATGTGAAGGTAAATGAAGCTGACGAATAACCTATTTAACGAGATTTTTTTATGAACGAATGACAACAAACCCCCCAAAATTGCTTGGTTCGTTGATTTTGTTTAGCGGTTCATTAAACTCTATGGGTTATTTAATGCCGAAATTTAAATATTTTGAACCTAATTTTATGGCCTTAACTGCGATAACTTTGCGATAAAATGTATTGTTGTTAATTCTACTATAAAATGTATTGCTGGTAATTTTAATATATAGGTATATATAGGTATTGTTGATAATTTTATATAAATATGTACTGCTGGAATTTTTACTATAAAAATGTATTCTTATACTTCCATAGGGTTTTGTTTTGTTTGAGGGTTCTCTATTTGCCTATAGTTGGGGCCTTAACAGGTGCTACCACCCCGGGTCAGGGTGGACCTGGGAAAAACAGCAATTCAGAGATGTTTCCACGCTCCTCAAAGTCTGCAATATCCCGATCAGAGGCATTGGAACTCTATTCGAAAATAGAACTTCAACAAAACTACAACATAAAACATACATCTAACTAGTAATTATGTCCACACAAACAAGTATATGCACAAAATCTGAGTATCATTTACCATGTATTCAATTGTGATAGCAGAATAATATATATCATATTTCTATTACTTCAAAGCTTCCTCGAAAATTAAATTTCGGCATTAAACGACCCATAGAGAAGTTTATATGTCAAATTCAAACAAATAAACAAGATTAATTTAGAAACTTTGGTGTAATTGAAGGAACCATGTAGTAATTAAAGTAACCATGTGATAATTTAAGGAATCATGTGGTAATTGAAGAAACCATGTGGTAATTTAAGGAATCATGTGGCAATTGTAGGAACTATGTGGTAATTTAAGGAATCATGTGGTAATTTAAGGAACCATGTAGTAATTGAAGGGACCATATAATAATTGAAGGAACTATGTGGTAATTTAAAAATCATGTGGTAATTTAAGGAACCATGTAGTAATTTAAGGGACCATGTAGTAATTATATGAAACATGTAGTAATTGAAGGAATCATGTGGTAATTTAAAGAACCATGTAGTAATTGAAAGAACCATGTAGCAATTAAAGGAATCATGTGGTAATTTAAGGAACCATGTGGCAATTGAAGGAATCATGTGGTAATTTAGGCACCCATGGGGGAATTTTAAAGACACTGGGAAAATGATCGGTTTCCTATAGCGGTGCTGAAAGTATCTGATTTCACCTGCCATGTTCTAACTTTATAAGAGTCAGATCTGACCAAAAATGGAATATTGCTGCTATTTCTCCGTTGGAGCTGCACATTCTTCATTGTCCAGTCTTGATATAGTTCGAAAGAGTTTACGCTGACCTTGGGGGATTATTTACTTTCAACAAGGTTTAAGTCTAGCTGTTTTGTATCGAGTGTAAAGCGGCTCAGCGTTTAGCTTTTTGGAACGAGAGTAAACAGTACCTAAGCCTAGCTTTTTGGGATCAAGTGTAAACCGGGTCTACGTCTAATTTATTGGGTAGAGTATAAAACGGGTCGAGGCCCGGGTTTGGGGGTAAAGTGTAAAACAGGGTCTAAATCAAGTTTTTGGGGTCGAGTTTAAAACAAGATCAACGTATAGCTCATTATGATGAGTGTAAAATCGGGTCTATATCTAGTTTGGGTGTCGAGAGTAAAGCGGGCCTACGACTAGATTTTAAGTCTAATGTAAACCGGGTCGAAGTCTGGCGTTTTGACGGGCGTGTTTAAGTTTAGCATTGTGAGTCGAGTATAAACCGGGTCTAGGTCCAGCTTTTAGGGTCTAGTGTAATCCCGGTCAATGTCCAGTTTTTGGGTCGCATGTAAAACCGGACCCACATATAGCTTTTTCTATTAAGGGTAAAACCCATTCTACATCTAGATTTTTGGGTCGAAGGTAAACCCTGACTAAATGTAGCTTTTGGGTTCGAAGGTAAACCGTGTCTAAATATAGATTTTAGCGTCGAAGGCAAACCGTGTCTAAATGTAGGTTTTGGGTTCGAAGGTAAACAGTGTCTAAATGTAGCTTTTTTGTTCGAAGTTAAACCGGGTTTAAATGTAGCTTTTTGGTTCGAAGGTAAACTGTGTCTAAATGTAGGTTTCGGGGTCGAAGGTAAACCGTGTCTAAATGTAGCATTTTCGGTCGAAGGCAAACCGTATGTAAATGTAGCTTTTAGGGTCGCAGGTAAACCGTGTCAAAATGCAGCTTTTGCAGTCGAAGATTAACCGTGTCTGAAGAATCATTTAGGGTCGTAGGTAAACCGTGTCTAAATGTAGCTTTTTCGTTCGAAGGTAAACCGTGTCTAAATGTAGCTTTTTGGTTCAAAGGTAAACCGTGTCTAAATGTAGCTTTTTCGTTCAAAGGTAAACCGTGTCTAAATGTCGCTTTTTGGTTCAAAGGTAAGCCGTGTCTAAATGTAGCTTTTTGGTTTAAAGGTAAACCGTGTGTAAATGTAGCTTTTATGGTCGAAGGTAAACTGTGTCTAAATGTAGGTTTCGGTGTTGAAGGTAAACCGTGTCTAAATGTAGCTTTTAGGGTTGAAGGTAAACCGCATCAAAATGTAGCTTTTTGGGTCGAAGATAAAACGTGTGTAAATGTAGCTTTCTGGTTTGAAGGTAAACCGTGTCTAAATCTGGCTTTTTAGGTTGAAGGTAAACCGTGTCCAAATCTAGCTTTTAGGGTCGAAGGTTAGGGATTAGGGTTAGGGGTTAGAGGCTAGGGTTTAGGTTCATGGGTTATGGATTATGGTTAGGGATTAGTGTTAGAGGCTAGGGATTAGGTTCAGGGGCTAGGGATTAGGGTTAGGGGTTAGGGATTAGTGTTCGAGGTTAGGTATTAGGGTTAGCGGTTAGGGGTTAGGGAATCAGGATTAGTTTTAGATGTTAGGGATTAGGGTCAGGGGTTAGGTATTAGGGTTAGGAGGGATTAGGGATTAGTGTTAGAGACTAGGGATTAGGGTTAGGGGTTAGGTATTAAGGTTAGGGTTTAGGGATTAGGGATTAGTGTTAGGGGTTAGGGTTTAGGGTTAGGGGTTAGGGATTAGGGATTAGGGTTAGAGGCTAGGGATTAAGCTCAGGGGTTAGATGTTAGGTATTAGTGTTAGATGCTAGCGATTAGTGTTAGATGCTAGGGTTTAGGGTCAGGGGTTTGGGATTAGGCTTAAGGGTTAGGGATTAGGGATTAGTGTTAAAAGTTAGGGATTTGGGTTAGAGGTTAGGGATTAGTGTTAGAAGCTAGGGATTAGGGTCAGGGGCTAGGGATTAGGGTCAGAGATTAGGTATTAGTGTCAGAGGCAAGAGTTTAGGGTCAGGGATTAGGGATTAGGGTTAGGGATTAGGTATTAGTGTTAGAGGTTAAGGATTAGGGTTAGGGGTTAAGGATTAGGGTTAGGGCTAAGGACTTGGGACGAGAAATCGTAAACACGAGTTTGAATGTCCGTAGTGTTTGATAAATTCACTTTCGAACAAATGTCGTCTGGAAAAAGAGATGAATCCATCTCTTCTACCCGCTTCGGATGTGAGTTAAATATCAGGGCAGACTGGCTAACTGAGCCGTGGTAGGCAACCACTGCTTCTCCCCAGTTATGAGTTAATTAGTAAGTCTTGTATCACTAAGCCATTATTATCTCCAAAAGCAAAAATTCTTACAATCTAAGAAATATTTCTGGTTTGAATAACCTGCAAAAGGGTTGATAAGCAAGAATCGAACCAAAAAGCAACATTTAGAAACGGCTTATATTCGAAGCAAAAAGTTACATTTAGACACGGTTTACCTTCGAAGCAAAAAGCTACATTTAGACAAAGTTCAAAGGTAATTTGAACAAAAAAGCTACATTTAGACACGGTTTACCTGCGACCCTAAAAGATTCTTCAGACACGGTTAATCTTCGACTGCAAAAGCTACATTTTGACGCGGTTTACCAGTCATCCTAAAAGCAACATTTACACACAGGTTTATCTTCAACCCGGAAAGCTACATTTAAACACGGTTTATCTTAATCACCGAAAGCTAACCATAAACCTAACCTCTAACCCCTAACCCTATGCCCTAACCCCTGACCCTAATCCTTAACCTCTAACACTAATCCTAACCATAATTCATAACCTCTAAAGCCTAATCCCTAGCATCTAACACTAATCCCTAATCTCTAACACTAATCCCTCCCTATAAGCCAAATCCATAACACCTAAACCCTAATCCCTAGCCTCTAACACTAACCCCTAAATCTAATCTTTAACCTTTAACACTAATCTCTAATCACTAATCCCTAACCTCTGACCTTAATCCCCACTCTCTAACACTAATCACTAACCTCTAACCTAAACCTAATGCCTAATCCCAAACCCCTTGACCCCAATCCCTAATTCTTAGCTTTTTAAAACTAATCCCTAATCCTAACCCCTAGTCTCTAACACTAATCCCTAATCCCTAACTCCTAACACTAATCCCAAACCACTGACCCTAATCCCTAGCCTCTAACACTAAGCCCTAATCCCTAATCCAAATCACCTGACCCCAATCCCTAGTCTCTAACACTTCCTAATCTGTAACCCCGTCCTAATTCCTAACCTCTGACACTAATCCGTAATCTCTAAACCCTAACCCTATTCCCTAACTCTTATCCCTAGCCTCTATCACTAATCCCTTATCCCAACCCTAATCCCTAAAGCATAACACTAATCCCTAATCACTAAATCCTATCCTGGGATTAAATGTCATTTATGCTTGATGTTGACCGTAGCTAGTACATCCCGGTGCTTGTAAAATTTATAGGAAGCTGGGATCTACTTGCGTTTCTCAGCAACTTCTGTGATCAGTGTTCAGTTTTAGGTCAAAGTTTTGCCTTCCATCAATCTAGCCTCTTGACTCATTGAGTGACTCATTGCGCTTTCTCGGGCTAAGGTTCTCTGCTGACATCAAGTGGAAAGATTAAATTGAATCAATTGCTAGAAAAATTAGTTCCCTGTGTCATGCTAGACAATTTTCCAGTCAACTTTGATCTTTAAAAACTTAAATGCAATGTCAATCCATATCTTCTGTTTTCTTAATTTCTGTTCTTTTATTGTCCTTCTCTCCTTAATGCTTTTTTTCCCTCTCTCATATTCTTTCACATTCTGATAAAATGATAAAAACAACGAAACAAAGAAATTTCAAATGTTGATTTGCGATGCCGACAGATCTTTGCGATTTTGAAGGTCAACACGCTATTGCAGTTTTTATCATCCCTTTTGCATTCATCTGGCCTTATTCTGAACAAAAATGATGCGTAGTGAAACATCATCTGATGGCAACATGGAGGGAAGAATCCGATGTGTATCCCTCATCCACGACCACGACTCACCAGCTTTAGAACGAAAACATAATAGACATTTGCGCCATAAAGAATGCGATCTAAAGGAAAATTCGTTGGTGAGTAAACGAAAAGGTATTCAGTTCGAAAATGTTAATATTTAAAAGTCAGGTGGATTGATAATCACTTTAACACATCGCCGAATTAGTGTCCCGCCCTCTCCAATTGAGATTGAATTTAATCTAGCTGCGAGACTGGCTTCTGAGTCATAGCTCTATGATAGGCATTTTTATCTTTTTAATTAATGCAAACTTAGTCTGACAAAAGGTCACAATAATAGCGAAAACTCACTACTCGGCAGTAATGCTTAAAAAACTCGTTAAGCATTATTTTTTCCGGGAGAAGGAGGAGAACGATGTGGGGGAGGAAGAAGGGGAGGGGATGTGGAGGAGGAGGATTTGGAGGGGAGGAGTGGGGGGAAGTCATTTTTCGTTAAGACCAATTCCTTAATGATTCACTTTTGATGAGTTTGAAAACCTGAAATATCTAAGAAGGAAATAGAATTTGTTGAAATGACCTTCTTGTTTGGATTATAAGTATTTCGTAAGAACAACTTAGTCTGGCATAAGGCTACCAGTGTGTGGAACTCAGTAAAAATCGAACTCACTACATCTTCGGCAAGATGTGATTTACCCAAGAACTCAGTTCAAGAGTTAAATATTATAGCTTCGAAATTTCAACCAACATTTTGATAATCAGTTAAATAAGAAATTCAAATTGATATTGATTTCTGTCTAATTGGTTTCTTTCTTTCTTTCTTTCTTTCTTTTTTGTTTGTTTGTTTCTTTTCTTTCTTTGTTGGTTTCTTTCTTTCCTTTTTTCTTTGTTTCTTTTCTCTTCTTTGTTTCTTTGTTTCTTTCTTTCTGCTTAAGTCGCTCAATTCCTTTTCTCTTATCTTTTCTTTTATCTCTCCTTATTTTCCTCTCTTCTTCTAAAATTTATGTTCATAAATTTCTTTTCTTTCTTTCTTTCTTTCTTTCTTTTGTTTGTTTCTTTTCTTCCTTTTTTGGTTTCTTCATTTTTTCTTTCTTTCTTTACTTCTTTTTCTTTTTTTTTCTTCGTTTGTTGGTTTCTTCGATTTCCTTTCTTTCCTTTTTTCTTTGTTTCTTTCTTTCTTTGTGTTTGTTTTTTCTTTTTATGTTTGTTTCTTTCCCTTCTTTTTCATTGTTATTTTCCTTTCGTTTCCTTTTTATTTCCATGTTTGTTTGTTTGTTTCTTTCTTTCTTTCTTTCTTTCTTTCTTCTGCTTAAGCTGTTTTTTCCTTTTCTCTTCTCTTTTCTTTTATCTCTCATTATTTTCCTCTCCTCTTCTAAAATTTATGTTCATAAATTTTACAAAAATAAAGACAAAACCCTGATCATTGGTGGGAACCCAGTAATTTTCTTCTCCGGTGTGTGTTAAGATTAGCAATTCTCATCGTATCGTCTCTTCACCTGGACCGCAGCCACCCCAACATTTGGCCAAACCCGCTTCATTTCGAATCCCTTGTTGTTAGATTCATTGTTCGACCGAAGCTAAATTTACCTCATATTTCTACAACTTATCTTTTTACTTTCTTTTCATTCTTCGTTGAAATAAAACAACAACAACAACAACAACAACAAAAACAAACCAAACAAAAAAGTCATTTTTTTTTATCAGTGACTTGTTCACCATCTCTCCATTTACAGGTTTCCGTACCGGGCAAGGCATGCTGGGAATGTAAAACCCGCTCGTTAATAGCCGCGTTTTCTGTGCAACAATCATCCTCCAAGGTCGGGGAAGCAAAATAATGTATTTAGAAGAATGCAGAAAAAAAAAAAAAAAAAAAAAAGAATAAAAATGAAACGCCGATGGACACGCCATTGTGGCTTGTTGGGAGAATATCAAGCGAAAAATTGTATCTCGTCGAGCTGCTGTGGATAAAAGTCTAGCTACTTAATCTATTTACCGCATGCAAAAAGTGAATTTTCGTTATTTGACATCAGAAGTATACGAACTGCAAGGAATGCTTGATTAATTTGGGAGAGATATTAGAATAACGCAGAAATTATATTTGGAACAAGCCGCTTGCATCTGGACAGAAAATAGAGAATTCAATAAATACACAAAAATAGAAAGAGTGTGAGACAATGAAGGGATTTTTCATCGGACTTTTTAATTTTTTTTATAGTAATGTTCACAAAAAAAAAAAAAAAGAACAAAAAGAAGCCCAATACACAGACAAGGTAAAGGGTTAGTGTATGGAGTTGTATTACTAGACATAGACGATAGAGGTATAGAGCTGAAGTAGACTTTAGAAGGAACCGGAAACCCAATCCTAAACAGGAAACAAGGGATAAACCTCTACTCCTATTCAAAAAACCTATTTACTCCTACTGAAGGAAGAAAATAAATAAATAACATTTCAGATTTTAGGCGGAGAATAATAGAAATATAGAGTTGAAGTAGAATTTAGAAGGAATCGGAAACCCAATCCTAAACAGGAAACAAGGGATAAACGCCTACTACTATTCAAAAAACCTATCTACTCCTACTGAAGGATGAAAATAAATAAATAACATTTCATAGTTTAGGTGGAGATGTTAGAAGTATAGAGTGAAGTAGACTTCAGAAGGAACTGGATAGCCAATCGTAAACAGGAAACAAGGGATAAACCTCTACTCCTATTCAACAACCTATCTACTCCTACTGAAGGAAGAAAATAAATAAATAACATATAGTTTAGGTGGAGACGATAGAAGTATAGAGTTGAAGTAGACTTTAGAAGGAACCGGAAACCCAAACCTAAACAAGAAAACGAGGGATAAACCTCTACTCCTAATCAAAAAACCTATCTACTCCTACTGAAGGAAGAAAATAAATAAATAACATTTCAGAGCTTAGGTGGAGACGTTAGAAGTATAGAGTTGAAGCAGACTTTAGAAGGAACAGGAAACCCAATCCTAAACAGGAAACCAGAGATAAACGTCTACTCCTATTCAAAAAACCTATCTACTCCTACTGAAGGAAGGAAATAAATAAATAACATTTCATAGTTTAGGTGGGGACATTAGAAGTATAGAGTTGAAGCAGACTTTAGAAGGAACAGGAAACCCAATCCTAAACAGGAAACAAGGGATAAACATCTACTCCTATTTAAAAAATCTATCTACTCCTACTGAAGGAAGAAAATAAATAAATAACATTTCATAGTTTAGGTGGAGACGTTAGAAGTATAGAGTTGAACTAGACTTTAGAAGGAACCGGAAACCCAATCCTAAACAGGAAACAAAGGACAAACTTGTATTGATATTCAAAAATGTATGTACCTTTACCAAGGAAGAATATAATTAAATATCCTTTCAGAGTTTAGGTATAGTGTTGAAGTAGACTTTATGAGGTCCTGTAATCCAATCCTAAACTGGAAACAAAGGAACAGGGGACCACGGAGGAATCGGAAGCACACGACATTCGAAGCTATCTATTTGTTATTCAAGCATTACAGAGACGCGATTTTGAGAGAATTACAATTCCTTCCGGGATTTATTATTGGATTCCACACCCTTAAAAGCATAAGAATATGTAGATGAAAGAATGTTGATAGCAGACACAGAAACGAACAAAAACTCTTGGAGGAGGTAATGTCTATATGACATATTTATAAGGTTGCCATTCGCCGTTACGGGCACGAAAAATTCCAAGTTGTAAAATTGCCTGACGAAAAATTGCCATTGGGGAAAATTGCCATTGAGAAAATTGCCAGTAAGAAAAATTGACAGCGTTTTGAATCTATTTATCTGAGAGTGCTTTAGAACAAGTTCCAAAAAACGGTGAGACTTTTTATGAAATCAATGCCTTAAAATTAAACGAAAAATATTACTGTTTAACATTTTGTACATAAAAATATCAAAAAACAACCGTGACATTTAACTAAACTAATTTTCATTGTGGGTATCCATTTATCTAAGCCTTTTCAAAATCACATTAAAAATTTTAGAAATTAAAAAATAAAAGATAAATAAATAATTTCCTTTTCTAAAGAGGTTAAATGCAAATTTAACTTCATTTGGAGGGATTAATACTTTTAGAATTCACACAAACAAAACAAAGTACTATTTAAAAAAATAAAGGTAACCACCTTACAACAAAAAAAGCGTCAACTCGTCTAAAGTAAGCAAATACAAATGGACAAATTGTAGTTTTGGTACGAAAAAGCAATTATAAAACGGATCATGAAGCCAGGCTTCATATCTTACTAATATTCCCGCCATTTACGTTTGACTTCAAATAATAAAATAAACGAATATAAAAATAGAAATGATAATTTGGGTTAAAAGTAAATAAAAAAGTTAAAAGTTATAAAAAGAGGAATTAATGTTTTTTTTTCATTATTTAAATTCTCTTCATTTAGATCAGATTCTCTGAGTTCAATCTTTTAATTTGTCAATGGCAATATTCCGCACTGGCAAATTTTCAATGGGAATTTTCTCTATTGGTAATTTTGTCGCCTTACAATCTTCCACCTGGCATTTTTTCCGTTCTTGCTTTGAATATTGCTGCCATTTGTGATCCTGCTACATATTTAGAGATTCTTGATAACATCTGCAATATTAATTGTTTTTACCTGGCATCTCGGCTTTAGTCACCCCCCGCCATAATGTAGCTTCTCTCTGCCTTTTCTATAAAGGTTTTCATGGCAATTGATCTGATGAAATTTTTTTTTGGTACTATGGTTGCTGTAGTAAGAATGATAACTAAGAATGTGTTGTTTTAGTGTCAGAAATATTTTCATGGTAATTCTTCTGAGCTATCCACTTATGTTATCTAGAGTTTATGAATTTAAGCACAATACTAAATTGGCGGTTAGGTCTCATCATTTTACAGTTGAATTGACTAGATGTAACCATAAGTTCTATGATAACATTTTCTTCTTTCTCACTTCTTGCTTGTGGAAATCTCTTCCCGCTTCTTGCTTTTCTGTCAAGCTTGATTTAAATTTAAATGCAATGTCAATTGTTATCTTCTGTCTTCTTAATTCTTGTTTAGAAATAGTTAAATGCTGGTTGTTTATATTTCAGTCTATAAAACATTTACTTGTTTCGGGGATAGGTAACTATTGGTTATTTATATTGGAGTCTATAAACATTTACTTGGTTCAAGTAATTAGACGTTTATATTTCAATTTATAAGCATTTATTTGTTTCGGGAATAGTTTATGTTTGAGTCAATAAGGATTTCAATAAAATAATTTTACCCCAAGCAATGTGATAAAAACGATATGAGGCGAGAGGGGTAGAGTGAAAAAAGGAGAATAGAGTGGGGGAAACTGAGAAATTGGTAGTAAGGATAAAAAGCAATAGCAAGGACACTGATGAAGTAGTATCTGTTTCGTGCCGGGCTTTTATCTCTGCTGCTTGGACAGCTCACCTCGAGCTGTTGTAGCATCTGTTCCGTGACCTCCTCTACCTCGACAAAATCCTCAGATCTGTTCTGTAGCCGGATTCACTGGCTATGATTAGCTAAGACCAGAAAAGACCTTCCGGCCTGAGTGTTCCCACTCAGGTTCCCCACGTTAGAACAAACTGACCTTGTGTCGCATCCTGACTCAGCGTTTAAAGGTAAATATCCAAAAGTAAGAAGCTGGAAGAATGTTCAGTATGCAAGATGTACAAGAGAAGGAACTATTAGAATTAGAACAGATAGATAAATTTTGAACAATTTTTTCTTGTCGATCATATATTTCATTGATCTTTCATTTCTTTTTCAGGTTTTCAGATAAGACGCTTAGCCATCTCGACACCATTTGTCGTAAGAATCACTGAAAAACTCGTTGAGTTATTCGGCTAGAAAGAGAAGATAAAATCGTTTTGCGTCAGCCCCACCGTGTCTTCCCAATTGAGCAACGGTGAGAGGAAAAAGATCGTTCAGTCTTTCAGTAATGGTACTAATACTCATACTCTGGTTTCCATCTTCAAAGTCTATTCAAGAACCATCAAGAGAATGGTGAAAAAGTTTAAAAAACAGGGAACAGTAGAGAGGAAAACTGGATCAGGAGATCACAGCAGGAAGAGGGATCATCATTTCAACTTCGAGCTAAAGAGATCAATTAGAAAAGATCCAACTCAATCTATAAGACGTTTGGCACATGAGAGGAGTTTCAGCTATGACAGTCCAAAGAGCAGTGAAAAAAAAGACTTGTAAATGAAATCGTACGCGAAACCCGTGAAGCACATTGTTACTCTAAAATAGAAATTTATAAGGTCAGAGAGGTCATAGATGATATTGAATAAGTAGGAAAATGATCCTGGAATAATAAATATATATTTGAACTTTATTTCAATACTTTATGAGATATGATTAATTAATGATGAACATGTCGTTTTCGTTATATATATATATATATATATATATATATATATATATATATATATATATATATATATATATATATATATATATATATATATATATATATATATATATATATATATATATATATATATATATATATATATATATATATATATATATATATATATATATATATATATATATATATATATATAGCGAGACTCTTCGCAAGCCGAATTGAGTCACTGTCGGTCACTGGGCGTGTTTCCTAAAATAAATATGCCAAAAATCCACCGTCATCCCAACCGTGCGCCGACAGCTTAGTGGTAGAATATCCGCCTGATACCAATTCAGTCGGGTTTCGATCCTAGCTAGAGGCAACCGGATGTCTAGCCGCACTGATGAGCTGTGATACAGCGAAACAGTCTGTCTGTGGATGACATTATATATATATATATATATATATATATATATATATATATATATATATATATATATATATTAACCGACACCGAGGTACCATTTTGGGCAGTGAGATGAGCATGAGAAAAGAAATGCAGAGAACAATTAAAAAGAAATATGAAGTCCTCCAGAATGCACAACAAATGAATGTCCACAAACGTAAAAGCTGACAAGCGGATTGCATCTGAGCTTTGACAAATACATTTTAAGTTTCTTTTTGAAAAGTGATGAATTGATTCCATTTTTGTGTGCCGAGCAATCATTGCAAATATTTGCCTTTTGTAGACTAACTGATCAGGCAAAAATGAAAGAATCTATCTATCTATCTATCTATCTATCTATCTATCTATCTATCTATCTATCTCAGCCTGTTTATTTCTTTTTATCTATCTATCTATCTAACTATCTATCTATCTATCTATCTATCTATCTATCTATCTATCTAACTATCTATCTATCTATCTGTGTGTATGTATTCGCGTTGTGTTTGTGTCTAATTAACTACACAGACAAATGGCTAATTATGATAATAAAACACTAAAATTAGACGTGGAAATCTTAGTCTGTTCATATCTATCTATCTATCTATCTATCTATCTTAGTCTGTTCATATCTATCTATCTATCTATCTATCTATCTTAGTTGGTTCATATCTATCGATCTATCTATCTATCTTAGTCTGTTCATATCTATCTATCTATCTATCTATCTTAGTCTGTTCATATCTATCTATCTATCTATCTATCTATCTATCTATCTATCTATCTATCTTAGTTGGTTCATATCTATCTATCTATCTATCTATCTATCTATCTTAGTTGGTTCATATCTATCTATCTATCTATCTATCTATCTATCTATCTATCTATCTATCTATCTTAGTCTGTTCATATCTATCTATCTATCTATCTATCTATCTATCTTAGTCTGTTCATATCTATCTATCTATCTATCTTAGTCTGTTCATATCTATCTATCTATCTATCTATCTATCTATCTTAGTCTGTTCATATCTATCTATCTATCTATCTATCTATCTATCTATCTATCTATCTATCTATCTTAGTCTGTTCATATCTATCTATCTATCTATCTATCTATCTATCTATCTATCTATCTAAACAGACTGATAAAGACAGACATAAAGGGATTGAGATAGAGAACTAGATAGAAAATACTATGTACATCTTGTTGTAAACATTGTTAGAAAGTTCCCCTCTTCAGTTCAAATTGATGATGACCATGATGATGATGATGATGGTGAATGAGTGGGAAACCTATATATATATATATATATATATATATATATATATATATATATATATATATATATATATATATGTGTGTGTGTGTGTGTGTGTATATAATTTTTACCTATTTAAATACGTACCTGATATTTGTATCGGAATGCCAAAACAGGTCGAATTCATAAAGGTTTTTCTACTTGTTTTATTTTCAGTCATTCTATCTGATTTAATCCATATTCTCAATTATATATATATATATATATATATATATATATATATATATATATATATATATATATATATATGCGACAAAAATAATAACGTTTAACGTGATAGAAATATATCACATTAATAAATAAAAATCGATTGTTTCTTTAGAAATACATACACACGCACACACACACACACACACACACACACACACACACACACATATATATATATATATATATATATATATATATATATATATATATATATAATTGTGTATTAGGACAGCAATCCCTCTTAAGACAAGCTTCATTAGAGACAACAGTTAAGGTACTGCCATTAAGCTTCTTATCTAATTTTTCTTTTGTTCGTACAAGTGTTATTTTTCTGGAAAGCAAGTGTATAAAAATTGTTTAAATAATACAATTTAAATTGTTTAAATATTGTGTATATCAAAAGCGCCATCGGTTAATCTATTTGCCATTATCTGGGGTGTTTTTTATTTTTAGCTGAAAGTGTAGATATTTTTATATGTTTCTAGATTGACAGGAATGTTTTATTATTTTCATAATACGGTCAGCATATTGTGGCCGTGTTCAAAGTTGATGTTACTCAGTATTGGCTTTTTTATTTTTTTATTAGTAATGCTTCCATTATTTTTAATCTTTTTCATATGTGGATGAGGCTTTTATACTTGTATTTTCTACAATTAAGAGTTTGGCAGATTTCCGTCTGTATTTAAATGAGTCCTAATTGAGCTATGGTGAGAAAAGAGCAACTAGCATCTTTTTGATAGGCATGTAGTGGTAGGTCCAATATAAGTTAAAACTATAATACCAGTTAAAAATTAAAAAAAAAAATCATCTTTAATAATGGCTAATATAATAGCCGAAAGCGCCCTGATATATAAAAATTTGGTCAGTTTTTACCCCCACTTTATGTACAGAAAAGAAGACGAACACAGGAAAAATTTAATAGTTTAATCGCAGTACGTTTACAGTAGTTTCTAATATATATATATATATATATATATATATATATATATATATATATATATATATATATATATATATGTGTGTGTGTGTGTGTGTGTGTGTGTGCATTTAAGCAGCAATCCTTCTTTCATGCACATTTCATTGAAAACGACAGACAAGGTGCTTTTATTTTTTTTATACAATTTTTCATGCGATCTAATAATTTTTTCTTTTCGGATGGTAAATTATATAAAAGCTGTCCGAATATTCTTTTTATCCGAGCTCTTTCGGCTATACATTTAGCCATTTTCAAGGATTAAATATTTTAACTGTTAAATAAGAAATAGTTTGTTGTATGTATGTTTTATAAAATGTTTTCATTTTTCAAAACACGGTCAAGATATTGTGTCCATGTTCAAAGTTAATATTATTAAGTGTTGCTTTTTTTTTGTTTTTATTAATAAGGCTTCCATTATTTTTAGCCTTTTTTTTGCATGTAGATGATGCTATTATATTAGTGTTGTCAACAAGTATGTTACGAATAATGTCCGGTAGGTCTCCATGAATATTTAAATGAGATCTAATTGAGCTATGGTCAGAAAGGTGTAGAGTGAGTCTGCGTGTCAAACATGTTATAGTGTGGCCTATATAATTATTTACGAATTTTGATTGGTCAGGAATACAATTCCTTAATGGGCATTTAAATTCGTAAATAATATTTGCCCTATTTTATTTTTAAGGTGAATTATTATTTTTAACTATAAGGTTTTAAATTTTTTGTAATAAATAATTAATGTAATTTTTTTGCTATTGTCAACTGGTGTTGGGCATTTTTTTATAATGTTCTTAATTCTGCATTCATCCTGTTTATAATTTTGTTTATATAAAAACTATTAATGTTATCGTTTATGTTTCTATTCTCGCCGTTGCTATATATATATATATATATATATATATATATATATATATATATAGATAGACAGATATGAGTGTGCGTGTGTGTGTGTGTGTGTGTGATTTTTGTGGGCCTGTATAATTACTGAAAAAGAAAAAATAATTTAAATATAAAATTTGATTAAAATATTTACTTACCCATTTTCGCCGGCCAGCGCCCAAAATAATCACAAGACCGGAATTTTTTCTCTCGCGCAGTCGCAGTGACTGTTTTTCGCAAAATGCAAACGAAAGCGAATTTTCTGCAAGTATTTATAATAAGCATGCAATAAAGAGAAACAAGCAAACTTACCCAGGCGTCCATGACGTTCTTATTTGCATGTGTGTGTGTGTGTGTGTGTGTGTGCGTGTGTGTGTGTGTGGCAAGTAAATGCATCTGTCCGCGATTGTATGTGCAATTTGGATATCAAGGAGTTTTTGATTCTGCGTGGACGTGTACACGGCCACGTATCTAATTGTATCTAAATGTATGGCATATGCAGATAAAAGATATATACAGTATCTTTGTTTTTATATGTGTGCATGTCAATATTTACATAAATCTATCACTCTGTGTGTGTTTGTCTATGTCTTTGTATGTGTGATTAAACCCGTATTGTGTACACAAATCAGTGTTTATGTTAATACACTGAGATACAAGAATGAAAAAAACGAGTATGTGAAAGAGAGTATGCGGCATTTTATTTATATCGTATTTTTTATTATTATTCTCATTTTATTCTTTGTAAGGTAGAGAGGATGCGAATCATTGGATAGGCAAAATGGCGCACAAAATAACGGAGCCAAGTGTGAGCTGAAAGTGTCAGGTGACAGCGGCACGACATGCTATCCTCTCACTTGTTGTTAATCAATACTCCTTAAGTAAGAATCGACATTCGGTCGGCCATCAGTCAAACGTCGCCATATTCCCGGGCAAACACAGGAATCTTCTCCCGTGTTCATGTTGGTTCAGACGGCATCTTGAGCCATCGTTTAAGAAGATTAGAAGATTGTATTCGGGCAAACCGCGCATGTGCACATCCCCGTTATATTTGCGCAAGCGCAGGTGAGCTTTTGGACAAGCCAACTGAAAAGCGAACAGTGTTTGTCCAGTTGTGCTTTGGCAAACTGGAAGAGGCACTTAGGTCTTGTTGTTCAAGCATCACCGGTAGCTATGTTCACCGTCAATTGTCGATAGTTGTTCGTTAAGCGGAAAATTGAGGAAACGAGGAAGAAAAACAATAAAAATAGACAAACAGGAAATGATTTTAAGAATAAAGAAAAGAAAATATAAAGCAGAGTAGAAAAAATATGGATAATAAGTGTAGAGAAAAAGACAGAGAGAGAGAGTGAAATAGAGGGAGAGAGAGACAGAAAGGAGAGAGAAAGAGAGATATGGAGAGAAAGGAAGAGAGAAAGAGAGAGTAAAAGAAAGGAGAGAAAGGGAGTTACAGAGAGAAAGGAAGAGAGTGAGAGTAAAAGAAAGGAAAGAGAAAGAGAAATACGTTTAGAAAGGAAAAGAGAGAGAGAGAGAGTGTTAAAAAAAGAAGAAGAAAGGGAGATACGGAGAGAAAGGAAGAGAGAGAGAGAGAGTAAAAGAAAGAAGAAGAAAGGGAGATACGGAGAGAAAGGAAGAGAAAGAGAGTAAAAGAAAGAAGAAGAAAGGGAGATACGGAGAGAAAGGAAGAGAGAGAGAGAGTAAAAGAAAGGAGAGAGACATGGAGAGAAAAGAAGAGAGGGAGAGAGAGAGTAAAAGAGAGAAAAGAGGGGATACAGAGAGAAATGAAGAGTAAGATAGAAGGGAGAGAGTAAAAAAAGAGAGAAAGGAAGATACAGAGAAAACAGAAAAGAGATAGAGTAAAAGAAATGAGAGAGAAAGGGAAATAGAAAGAGAGAGAGAAAGAAAGGCGAGAGAAAGGGAGATATGGAGAGAAAGGAAGAGAGAGAGAGTAAAAGAAAAGAGAGAAAAGGAGATACAGAGAGAAAGGAAGAGAAAGTAAAATAAAGTAAAAAGAAAGCGAAATACGGAGAGAAAGGAAGAGAGAGAGAGAGAGAGAGAGAGAGAGAAAGAAGAAGAAAGGGAGATACGGAGAGAAAGGAAGCGAGAGAGAGAATTAAAGAAAGATAAAGGAAGGGAGATACGGAGATAAAGGAAGAGAGAGAGAGAGAGAGAGTGAAAGAAAGGAGAGAGAAAGGGAGATATGGAGAGAAAAGAAGAGAGAGAGCGTTAAAGAAAGAAGAAGAAAGGAAGATACGGAGAGAAAGGAAGAAAGTAAAAAGGGAGAAAGGGAGAAATAGAGGGAACGGAAGAGAGTGATTAAAAGAAAGCACAGAGAAAGGGAGATACAGAGAGGAAGGAAGAGAGAGAGAGAGAGAGAGAGAGAGAGAGAGAGCGAGAGAGAGAGAGTAAAAGAAAGGAGAGGGAAAGGGAGATGCAGTGAGAAATGAATAGAGAGATAGAAGGAAGAGAGTAAAAGAAAGGAGAGAGAAAGGCAGTTACAGAGAGAAGGGAAGACGGAGATAGAAGAGAGAGTAAAAGAAAGGAGAGGGAAAGGAAGTGAGAGATAGAAGGGAAGACTGAAGGAAAGGACAGAGGGAAAAAGACAGAAAGATTTAAAGGGAGAGGTAGAAAATGGGAAAGTATAATAAATAGGGAGAAAAGGAGAGAGAGGGAGAGGGAGAGACAAAAAGAGAAATAGAAAGTGAAAGGGGGAGGAAGATATAAAAATGGAGATGAGGAAATAGGGATAGTGGAGAAGAAAGGAAGGAAGAAAGAAAGAAAGAAAGAAAGGAAGGAAGGAAGGAAGAAAGAAAGAGAGAAAGAAAAGGGGAGATAGAAAATGAGAGAGAAAGGGAAAGGGGTAAAAGTGAAGAGAGAGAGAGAAAAGGAGTGAGAGAGAGTGAAAGGTAAAGAAAGAGAGAGATGGGGAAAGAGAAAACGATAAGGAGAGAGACTGAGACAAATAGAAATAGTCAAAAAGAGAAAGGCAAAAAAAGAGATAGAAATGGAGAGATAGATAAAGAAAGGGGAAGAAAAAGACAAAGAGGAAGGAGAGGAGAGACGCGAGAGTGAGAAAGAAAGAAGGAAATTTACAGGGAGAAAGTGAGAGAAATAAGTAATTTTAGATTGGTTGACATATAAGCTGAACAAAGAAAGCGGATGAGGATAACAGGATAAGATGAGATGATGGGGAGGATGAACATCAGATAAATTTGAGGTCTGAAAAGGCCAGAAAGGGGTAGGGGTCTTGGATTGTGAAGACGGTGGGATCTCAGAAACGCAAGTCGCGAACCTCTCGTTTCAAATATTTTATGTTTTTTTTCCAATGGATCAACCGAACTAAAACACTTTAAGAAAACCAGTTTGCTTAATTCTAAATACCGTCCTGGGTATGACGATAAACTACAATTGACAGCAAGCCTCTGATCGGGAGATTGGAGGTTTTGAGGTGTGTGTAACCACCTCTTAATTGCTTTTATTCTCAAGTCCACTAGATCCGGTGTGGTAGCACCAGTTAGGGCCCCAGCTATGGGAAAATAGTGACTCCCCCCACTAAACAAAAGTCCAAACAGTAGGAAAGTTTAAAAATAAATTTTTGTAGTGAAAATACCAGCCTATGAGCAACACCTAAAAAATACATTTTATGATCAACAAAGTACATATTTAAAAAAACATACTTTTACCTTGGACCGTCCTGGGTAAGACGATAAACTACGTCCAACAGCAAGGCCTTTGATTAGGAGGTTTTGAGGAGCGTGGAACCACCTCTTAATTGCTGGTGTTCTCAGGTCCACCCTGATCTGTTAGGCTATGGGAAAATAGTTGACCCCACAACGTGACTCAAAAACTATGAAAGTGTAAAAACAGATTTTAATACCAGAAATACTTTTTAAAAAAATTAGTATCAGCAATAAATATTTGAAAAAAGAAAATATTACCAGAAATAAAAATCTTGTCAGCATTAAATAACCCATTGAGGTGTTGATATGCCGTAAAACAAAACAAGCAAAACAAATTTTACCCTGGAAGTATAAAATTATGTACAAAATATCTGTAGTTGAAGGTATAAAATGACGTAAAAATATTTAGATTTTGGCATTAAATAACCCATAGAGGTGTTGATATGCCACTAAACAAAAATCAAGCAACTAAATGTATCAAAATAAATAATTAAATCAACGCTGAAAAATATTATTTGCCGTGGAGTAAGTTCTATGAACTTTTAGACATCACTTACGAAATGCCTTGTTTGACATTGGCGGCATTTTATATTATTACTATAAACGTTATTTTTAGTGACTACCTGTGTTTGAAGCCACGTTTTTATTACGTCTAGTGAAAAGGATAAGAAAATTTGTATAGCTAATCCTTATCCTTTCCACAGAAATAGATTTTTGACAAAACAAAAATATTACCAGGAAGAAAAAAAGTTGTCGGCATTAAATGACCCATTGAGGTTGATATGTTGTAAAACAAAACAAACCAAGCCAAACCTTGGCTCAGGACCATGATATGTTGGCGTGATAGACTCATGAATGTCCGAGTTAGCTCGACTGAATAAAGTAATAAAAATTACGTCTACTGCTATTGTTAGATATAATACACACTGTTAAAAAAATGGGGCGTTTATTCAAACACGGATAACCCCTAAAATTAACGTTTGAAGTAATGAGAATAGATCGATTGATACTTAAAAAATTGCATTATTTTTTATATTTGTGGGACGAAGTCGACATTTACACAAGATCATAGGGGAAGAAAGATAAAACCTGGAATTTAACAACGGCAGGGATCCTCGTAAGTTTATTTTACCCTAATTTATGTAACAATTAGTTCAGTTTAGCTACCCAAAAGCCAACAGGTAATGAGGATTGAATTAATTAACTGTGTAATAATTGATGAAATTGGGCATTGCTCTACACGCCGTAGGTACGGTTCGAACCTAAATATAAACTCGAGTATACGAACGGCTAGGTCTTTTTCGACTCTATATACTCGGTCTGTCCCATTTAATATTAGCGAGAAACGAGCCGGTGTTAAGTAATGGCGTCTTAGTCCCCTTCAAAGTAATCCCCTTCGGATTGTCATAAAAAAAACTTCACGTTCTCCTTAATCTCGACCATGGCCTGAAATTTCCCTTTTAACGAGAATTTTAGCATTTTGGAAATGTCATTTTGAATTCGGGGTGACAATCTTGGATGATGAGATGTCTGTTCATGTCTGCTCAGTAAGGTACCCGATAATTGGTTGCCGAGTTTTCATTAAAGCTGCAAAACTGGTTCATGAGATATTCAAAATCACTGCACATTTTTCTCGAAAATCTAGAATGTCTGTCGGAAAAGATGGATAAGTTAATTAGTTGTGTAAGTTATTAACGTTGATCATGAATTTGATTTACCACGAGATGATGTTCCGTAATTGTGAGACTCAGCTGCATTAGTCTAAGCTGAATACATTTAATTTTTCTTGATTGAATTATATATACATATATTATATATTACACACATATATATATATATATATATATATGACAACTCTGAATTCAAAGCCTGCGGAGGGTTGTTTGAGGACCCCGTGGCACGTAGTGCAGCAAGTCTCTGTATTCAGCCCTTCAAAATGTGTGGTTGGTTCTGCACAAAACCTTCACCACTAGAATCAAATCATATGTGCTGGTGCCTGGCTGTCGGTTCCTAGGAACTGAGTGGCTTGACCCTCATACGTCTAATACGACAGGAGATTCCACTACATATATATATATATATATATATATATATATATATATATATATATATAAGTGGCAAATTCTGTGTGTGTGAAACCACTCTAATTCAGACCACACTTGTTTTACATAGACATATTATACCTTTTTGGAATCAAGATAATCCCGGGATTGAAAATCCCCCCTTTATCTGGTGGTACTGTTTATTATAAACATAGCATTTGTATCTATAAAAAGGATGTAAAAACATAAAAATGTCTTAAAAATAATTGTCGGACTTCCATTTCATAATATATATATATATATATATATATATATATATATATATGTATATGTGTGTGTGTGTGTGTGTGTGTGTGTGTGTGTGTGTGTGTGCCATTGCCTCCACCTGTCTTTTTTTACAAATACTTTCATGGTAACTGCTCTGATGAGCTGCTTTCGCTGGTTCCCAGATTTCATGAATTTAAGCGTTCAACTAGGCTGGCATCTCGCTGTCACCTTTTCACTGTCGAAACTATTAAATGTAGCCGTCTCTTCTACTCTAATAGCTTCATGGCTCACACTTCTCGCCTGTGGAACTCCCTCTCCGTTTCTTGTTACCTTGATAGCTATAATCTCCAACTATTCAAATGTAATGTCAATCGACGTTTCCAGATGCCTTGATCTATCCCCTATCCTTCTCTTCATCCTCTCCTATATCAGTCCTATTTGCTCTTGCTCCAACTCTCTGTAACTCCTTGCGTGCTAGTGGCTTCCTGCCTTGCTTGGGGTGAAGCGCTTAAAAATATAGACCAGTCCTGCAAATACACTAGGAACGCTGCAGTGATCACTCAGTGGAAGAATACAAATGATGCTATCAATTTGTTCTCTTAAATAAAAAAGAAAAACGAACGCACCATTATCCAATTTCTACCCGTCGATCATAGAAGACCTTCTAATGATGGCTATAAACCTAGCCGAGAATTATTGAACCAATAAACTAACATCATTAGGTAAGTCCAGAAACTCATCTTATTTCACGATGGTTGTATGTGGACCAAAAAAGACAAACACTCCATAGCGATGGGAGATTTCGATTCTGCAGAAGCTTTTGAATTGGTTGGCATACTGCTTCTGTAGAAGTTAGATATAATTTTGTTAGCAAGAACACTTTCCCTGTACAGAGACGATGGTGTTATCCTCCTACATAACACTAAACCACAAAAACAAAAAAGCAAAAAATTCTTCAAGGATCAAGGACTAAATATTACCACTAACACCAATGCCAAGGTGATTAACATTCTGGAGACGACTTTCGACTTCTTCAAAGGAATATACGTGGCTTGTAGTAAAGGACTTTATAATCATAAATATATTAGCAAAGAATCCAGTCACCCATCAAGACATTATTTACATTATTCGGACTATTGTCCTCATCTTTGTCGCCATATTTATTACAACGTTTTGGCCGTTGTACGCTCTGGCCTTCTTCAGGTGGTTGGAATTTCGAACTGAACCTTTTATTTCGCTCACTGGGGTAGACTGTTCTAGTTCCACGTGCCATGTTTAATGGATGTCAGTTATCGGTTATCCCCTGTTAATTCCCCTCTCCAAGTTCTCCACTGCCTTAATCGGGTATTGAACTCACACTCTTTGGGTCCTGTCACTGGATCTAACCAACGCCTTTATCCAATGTGCCATGTGTCCTTGAGGACCCAAAGAGTGTGAGTTCAACACCCGGTTAAGGCAGTGGAGAACTTTCAGAGGGAAATTAACAGGAGATAACTGACAACTGACATCCATTAAAAACATGGCACGTGGAACTAGAACAGTCTACACCAGTGAGCGAAATTAAGGGTTCAGTTCGACATTTCAACCGCCTGAAGAAGGCCGGAGCGTACAATGGCCGAAACGTTGTAATATATATGGCGACAAAGATGAGGACAATAGTTCGAATAATGTAAATAGTGTACATAATACCTCATCTCAGAAATATAGACAGACACCTATCAGGAATTTCAAATAACTTGTACAAATCAGTGCAATACAGACTTTCAACTCTAGCAACAAAGATATATTTGACAAATATAAAACTAAATATGTAGATGTAATAGAAAAGGTAAACACTAAGTTAAACTATAATACATCAATATTAATAAGAAATGCAACAGTAGGCATAAGCGTAGAAAACGAAATATAATTTGGTTTAACTCCCCATTTAACAAAAATGTCAAAACCAATATTGGTAATTTTTTTCTTAATTTAATCCACGAACATTTCAGCCATATCTCATTGTTCAACAAAATCTTCAACAAGAACAAATTTAAAATTAGCTTCAGTCGCACCAAAAACCTCGAGCAATATAGAACATAGCACGACAATATAATATTAAACAAATAGTTAAACAACATCAGTAGCAATATTAACACTGACAAAAAGTGTAATTGCCGAAAAAACTGTACCTGCCCACTAAATCATAAATGTCTGAATTAATGGCGTTATCTATAAGGCTAGCATTAAACATAATGGCGAGACCAAGTTTTATTTTGTCTCCAATGCCAACCACTGGAAAATCCAATATCACCATCATAAAATGACAGTTACCCATATGAAAATGCTACGGAACTCTCCAAATATTGCTTACTCCTTATGCTTTACAATTCTTAACTTAATCTATTTTTTCACACCATTTTACACAATACACAACCATTTCGTGTATGTATTTCCCCGCCCACAACGGAAAAACATGTACCATATAAGCTTAAAGTATGCACAGTTCTTTCCCCCGACATCTCCCTACTAACACTCTATATTATGAATCTATAGCACAATAATAATATAATATACAATATATATAACTTTGAACTTTGAATGTGCATACAATTTAGCGTTCCTCACATGGGACACAGTATTAAAAAAACCCCCAAAACTACTGTATTAAGTGGTACATTTTTCATTTGTATCGGAAGAGTTGGGGAACAATTAAACTCTGAGTTGCCTGATAAATGTAGGTATATGTGTATTTATCAATATACGTTATAGCTTCTGGTTAACTACATTGAACACTGTTTTGTTTACATCATAAATTAAATAAACACTTATTTGCTTACCTGTATATACACGATATTGCACGCATATACTGTTGCTAATATATCGTTCTTTAGTTTATATCCACACTTTATCTATCTATCTATCTATCTATCTATCTATCTATCTATCTATCTATCTATCTATCTATCTATCTGAAGAAATATAGTCTTAAGGTGTGCTATATTTATGGGATAAAGTGCCCAATATCAGAGATAGAGCGTGTGTAAATATAAAAGTAAACATAGAAGTCAACACTTAGAGGCGACAGGCTGTTTCATGCTAGATGCAATCATCAGACCTGACGATTGCATCTAGCATGAAACAGACTGTCGCCTCTAAGTTTTGACTTCTATGTTCAGTTTTATATATATATATATATTGTCTGACTTGGGCCATTTAATAATAATAATAATATATATATATATATATATATATATATATATATATATATATATATATATATATATCACTTATATTTAGCTAGCATCTATGCATAAAGAAATTTCATTATATTCAGCCGGCAAGGTCTGTCTGCCTTTCTGTGAGTTTATATTTTTATCGTATATTTCTAACTATTGAATAAGATGAGTTATGTTTAAATCAAAATTTAGTTTTAATGTATTTTCCAGTTTACGAATATGTTGGACAACGGAAATCAAAATTGTGAATAAAATCCCCCCGCCCCTGGAGTTCGTCTTTCGTACTTTTTTGTTCAAGTTCTTCCAATCTGAAATAATTGGAAGTATTTAAACAAAAATAAGTAATTATTAATTAGAATTAATTTGAATTCTAGCACTCCAAAATTGCCGTGATGTCTGCTATAGTGACAACATTCAGATTTTGAGAGGAAAAAATAATTTCTTTTTTTAGGGGTGAAATTTGGAAGAAGATCCGCAAATGACAGGAATTTATCAGACTGGGGTTCCATATCTATTACTACAGCTGATAAAAAGACAAGACTAAATTTTTCATCCGTGAAACAATTATTCATTCACATATGAGTCCGAGTCTTTCTTCTAAACGTTTGATTTTCTTGTGAAGAAATGAGTTTTTTTTCTCTCCCCATAATAAGTCGTGCATTTATATAACTCACTGTCATCAAAGGGTCCATGTCTATCATTATGACCGACAAAAAGACAAGATTAAATTGAGTCCGAGTCTTTATTCTAAACATCCGATTTTCTTGTGGAGATGTTGTTATGGAGTGGTTTCACAGTGGAGGCTTGTATTTTGTACTAAGTCGGTCCTAAAATAGGTTCAACGTACAAAACGTTAGGAACTTGATATAATAGGTAATGACGTAGAGAAATCTAGTTGTGGTCGCTGATACTTTAGTATTCGACTAACGGTCGTCTGGCATCAACTGACTGCCCGACCCACTGAGTGATATTCAGTCACCCCCATCCACGAGGGCATCATGTGGCACAAGGCCGGTTTAACGTGGGGTCTCCGAGCCCGTGGGCTCGGCCAAAAATATGCCCTTTTAAAAACCCGTATAAACAGGTTCAGGGTCGGTTTACCTCCACGAAAGTGACTCCGCCCTTCGGCGTAGCCTCGTTCGGGTTCCTCCCCGCCCGAAGGCAGAGAGTTCAACCGGTCAGCCGGTCGTCCGACTTCAGACTGAACTCAGACCAACCCACTGAGCAACTCTTTACTCTTACTACTCTTACTTATTATAGGTGGGAGAGTCTATTAACTATAGAATAGGTGTGTTCCACTTTAACAGATGTGGCTTTTTTATTTCTCTCTCCCTCTTGTTTGTCGTACATTTTATATAACTCACTGTCATCAAAGGGTCCATGTCTATCATTACGGATTAGGGTTTCAGGTTCGATTACGTCACACAATAACGTCCTTCAAAGGGAACAAATTTAAAATCTAGTTGGAGTCAAAAAAAAACAAACTTTTTATAATGAAACTTAATTTAAATAAGTTAAAAAGCGTGACTTATTTGATTTGCAAAGAGAAATTCTTAGATTGGTTCATCTCTCTAACCAACTTTCTCGTTCGCTTTTGAGTCCCCAGCCAATGACCCCGCCTTCTCACTTACTTCTTAACCTTTACGATTGAGTTTATTTTTCTTTGCTTAATTCCAATGAATCCCAGCTCTCCTCATAATCCAGTGCCTATCTACCCTTTGCAGGGAAATATTTAGCATGCCACCCTCCTCAAATCGGTTTTTCTTACTACTCTCCTTTCTAAATTTGAGCACCGTTTTCCTCGTGTGGAATGGTGAGTCCAAGGAGATGAACAACCTTCTTTTCGGTACGCCAACTTACCAGCTCTAGTAATTGGTGGACTGGCCCTGGGAATAATTTCTGGCAAATAGACTTTGGTCTTTTGAATTTTGGAATAGAAAACTAACTTTGATATATGTTAAGGTTAACACAGTCCATATCGGGGTCACCACTAATCGCCTCTTCTTAGATGAAGGTTACTGATGAATCGATTCAGACCTCAGGTGTTTTCTAGTGTTAATCAAATATTACAACGATGTCCTCTACATATAAATATTGAGGACCAATTCTATCATGCATATTTATCTTTATAGAAAAAATCAAAAGTTTTCCCATTTGATTCGATTTTTATTTGAAAATCTGTCCCATCACCAAGATTTAAGTTGATGAAAAACAAATTAACAGCCATCTTAGCACAGATAAACAGATTTCTCCTTATTTGGCGCAAATTTCATCTGAGGATCGAAATCTGTCATTATTTGTTAAGATTGGAACCAAATCAACTGCATTCTTCTTATCTCAACCTATTTCGTCTGCAAATCTAGATACTATATGTTTTAAGATTAAAATGGTTTGATGTAACCGTAAGTTCTATGCTAATAGTTTCTTCTATTGCACTTCTCGATTGTGGAACTCTCCCCCGGCTTCTTTCTTTCCAGTCAAATTTAATCTTCAAAAATGTAAATGCAATGTCAATCGTTACCTTCTATCTTCTTAATTCTTGTTCTTTTATTGTCCTCTCTTCTTAATAGTAGTTTTTCTCATATTCTCTAACACTCAGTAACCCCTTGCGTCCTAGTGGCTTTATTGCCTTTGATTTTCAAAAATTTAAATGTAATGTCAATCGTTACCCTTTGTCTACTTAATTCTTGTCTTTTTATTGTTCGCTCTCCTTAATAGTGTTTTTTTTCTAATATTCTCTAACAATCACTAAGCCCTAGCATCTTAGGGACTTTAGTGTCTTCCTTGGAGTAAAATGATGAAAAGAAAATATTCCTTAATTATTTTTCCAGATAGAATTCTCCTCACTTTGCCTGTCATTATTTTTCAAAATAGGAATCGAATCAATATAATTCTCTTCAAACGACACAGTTTCATCTGAGGATCGAACCCTGTTGCTATGTACCGTTGACACTTCTTGATCAGCTAATTGTTCTTGTTCAGCTAATGTTGTCTGATTTAAGAACCAATATGATAAAATGTTAACTTTGTTGCATGTGTGAATTCCTGTAATCGTTTATTTTAATCTCCTGCTTTTTGGTAACCCTGTAGAAGATTTGAGCTCTTCATTATGTTTGCCGAACACCAGTGAGCGATTTGAAAGGATATACTTTAACATATCGACCTTTCCACACCTTCATTTATCATCATTGATTATTGTTCATCGCTCCAGGTTTCTGGGGGAAGGAAGTGCGCTATAGGTTACTAGAAGCTCGTAATCAGGTTTTCTCTCTCGATTCTTTGGCATCCACTGAAAGAGAAAATTCAGTTCAATCCCAGGGAATTATTTCTGTAAATGCTCCAGAAAAGTTACGATTAGAATCTCGAGGAGACCGGTGCCAAAATTTTATATACACAACCTCAACAATTCAGAGATGGTAAAAGGAACGAGTACTATGTAGAAAAGAAAACCATTTGTCCTCATATTCAGTGGCACTGTTACATTGCTCGCTCGTTTTTACCATCTCTGAGTTCTTGAGGCTGTGTATATAAGATTTTACCAAACGAGCCTATGTAGACAAAGGGAGAATTTCATGCGATTGATCGAGGGACTGTGAGTTTTTTTTCCATTTTATATTCTTGTGGAACTTGTTAATCATTTTATTAATTATTTACAATTAAAATTTATTTTATTTTAACCGCGTTCCAACTTTCCTTCAATTTTCGTTATTACTATTACGTCTTGTTTGTTTTGTATTTCGCCAACGATTGCCTTTGAAAAAGTGTTGCTTGAAAGGATCCTAAAGTAGAAAATGACATCAATTTTGTTAAAATCTATGTTCTGTTTTTCTGGCTACAAGTCTCTTTATATATATATATATATATATATATATATATATATAAAGACATTTTTATGTTTATACATTCTTTTTATAGATACGAATATTTAAGTAAATGCTCTGTTTTTATAATAACAGAACATTTATTTAAATATTTGTATCTATAAAAAGAATGTATAAACCTAAAAATGTCTGTCTATATTTCTGACATGAGGTATTATGTACATTATTTATATTATTCGGACTATTGTTCTCATCTTTGTCGCCATATGTATCACAACGTTTCGGCCGTTGTACGCACCGGCCTTTTTCAGGTGGTTGGAATGTCGAACTGAACCCCCCTTTATTTCGCTCACTGGGGTAGACTGTTCTAGTTTCACGTGTCCTATTTTGATGTGTCTTTATCCACTGTGCCATGTGTTCTCAAGGACACATGGCACAGTGGATAAAGGCGTTGGTTAGATTCAGTGACAGGACCCAAAGAGTGTGAGTTCAATACCCGGTTAAGGCTTTGGAGAATTTTCAGAGGGAAATTAACAAGAGATAACTCATAACTGACATCCATTATAGCCTGGCACGTGGAACTAGAACAGGCTACCCCAGTGTTTTAGTGGAACACACCTATTCTATAGTATAGACTCTCCCACCTATAATAAGGAGGAAGTGGTAGTAGCAGTCGGGAGTGAGTTGGTCAGTCAGTCGATGTCGGACGACTGTTAGTTGGATATTGAAGTACCAGCCACCACAACTAGATTGCTGCGTCATTATCTATTATATCAAGTTCCTAACGTTTTGTACGTCGAACCTATTTTAGGACCGACTTAGTACAAATACAAGCTTCCGCTGTGAAACCACTCCATAACACCCAATGAGCGAAATAAAGGGTTCAGTTCGACATTCCAACCACCTGATCACACAACTCATTCATCATAACCATCTTCTGCAATTCCAGGTAATTGTCGTACTTAGCAAAGATAAATACAGACTCAGTATTGGCATTTTTTTTCAACTCCTTGCACATATGAAAATGAATCAAGTTTTCATTTGACAACTGGGACTTCAATAAAGCTAATTTTGCAATGAAACCCTTGATATCATCATATAACTGAATGATGAGCTTTTTACTTTGTAATTTTCAAATTAAGGTCACTTAATTGGGTAGTAATATCCACTGAAAACGCTAAATCTTGGAGTCAGCTTTCATCTTTCAATTCATCTGTTCTTTGACCCTTCATCTCCAAAAACAGCAATTTCATGTCGCAATAAAAAAAATCTTTTTAGTACTTTGTGACATGAAAGCCACTGAACTTCTGTTTAGAATGGGACATTTGTGAACTGATTATTCGTCTCTTCCAAAAACTGGATAAACTGATGGGGATGCAGAGCATGACCTCTGATACAGTTCACTGTTTTTATGACAAAACTCAACACATGATCTAATTTTAAAATCTTAGCACATAAGTTCTGTTAATGAATTATACAGGGAAAATGCTCGAATGTTGAATCTGGATATATGTTTTCTATTTTTGTACCAAACTTGGCAATAACACCATTATGTCTCCCAACCCTATTGGCAGCACCATCAGTAGATAAACACACAAGTTTACTCAAATCAAGGCCATATTCATGGAGAAGCTGTTCAACTTACTCAAAAATGTCTTGGCTTGTTGTAGTATCATGTATTGGGACCAGTTCAATTAGTTTTTCATAAATTTGAAATTCATTGTCACAAGCCCTGATGAAAATGGTGAGCTGTGCTATTCCAGCTATGTCAACAGTCTCATCCAGAGCAATAGAGAAATGTTCAAAACTTAATGATAAAATCTTCAACTGTCGACTCAGATCACCTGCCATTTCATCAATCCGTTCAGCAACAGTGTTCCTGCTTAATGAAATGTCTTGAAATAAGACAGGGGGTCACGGACAGAAATGTTTTGAAATACATTTTGGACGTTGAATTTTCATCAAGGATCACTTGTTCCTGATTACGTTAGAATAACCAAATTTCAAAAATAGCACAAAAGAATAGAGTTTTGCAAAATATCGATAAGCTTATATTGGGGGTCAAAATAACAAAATGTGGATAATCTTATATTGGGGGCTAAAATAACAAAATGTGGATAATCTTATATTGGGGGTTAAAATAACAAAATGTGGATAATCTTATATTGGGGGTTAAAATAACAATCCTTAAGCATATGTTGTGTCCGTTATGGCTTGAGATCTTTAGCAATAAAAAACGTATTCAATCAATTGGTAATTCTTTTATTTCTAGCAGAAGGCTGGAATCATGTTTTTTTTTTTTTTTTTAAATTCATAATCGGTTTTTACTGATAATATTTTTGGAGGTGGGGGGGGGTAGAAAGGATTCTCATATTATGCAAAGAAAAACCGTAAACCTCCTTTTCCCTAATGATGAAGAATAGCCACACAAATCGCATTAACCACTGCCTGTGTTCGCATTCTCTATTTAGTTGCCATTAGTATTTCTATAATAGTTGATGGATATCAGTGAGGGATGTTTTCTTTGCATAATTCAGTGGCATATTCCTTCTTCATATCCTCTTTGATGTTTGCTATTTTGCCAGATTGTCACTCTGCTTATTTTAGTTTGAGATCTTTAGCAATAAAAACCGTATTCAATCAATTGGTGTTTCTTTTATTTCTAGCAGAAGACTGGAATCATGTTCTTTTATTTTAAATTCATAATCGATTTTTACTGATAATATTTTTGAAGGTGGGGAGGTAGAAAGGTTTCTCATTGCCTATTCGGCCGCCATGTCTCTCCACGTCTATTCCCAATACTGCTACCAAAAACACTTGTGTCAATGTATGTGTGAACATCAATAAAATAATAAGTTGAATAATCGATATCGATAAACATCTTTTTTGATAGTGTCATTTAATTGACCAATATTGCCTCACTACATTCCGAACACACACACACACACACACACACACACACACAGACAATAATATACACAGGGAAAACACACACACACAAAGATTTCGGCATAAAATGACCCATAGAGATGTTGATATGCCGCGAAACAAAAACAACCGGCCAACAACCTTATCTCCAGTACTAAATTTGTTATAACTGATCCATACGCTGAGGTATTTGAAATGTGTATTATTTACTAATTCCGCATCCACCTTGGAAAAACGCAAGTGATCCAGTATCACGTGATCGACGATTCGACGCACTATTGCATTTTTCCCTACCGCCATATTGAAATACAAACTAATGTAAAAAAAAAAAAAAAAAAAAAAATGTTCCCTTTCTTCTGTAACTGCCTTTCTTTTTATAGACCAGAACTTGATCGGATAAAAAAATAATTCACTCCCACCATCTTTTGTTTTTGGTAGCAGTAATGGGAGTAGGCGTGTAGAGACATGGCGGACGGATAGGCAATGTGGATAGGTGCATATCAATATCTTCTTGTAATGTTCCACTTAAAAATTTACAGTACACGTCAAACCTGGTCAGTCTCGAGATGCGAATGTCAGGTGCTGTAAGGGTGGATGTGCGGGTGGTGTAATGGATAATGGCTCGGAATTGTTAATCGGAGAACCAAGTTCCAATTCCAGTTGGGTTTGTTATATTCACTCACGCGCAAAATATCCTTGGTAAAGGTATGAATCCAACTCTTCTCCCCTGGATATGGGTTAATTAGTAAACTTGTATCACTAAATTTCCCTATTTCTAATACTTTTATTTAATTGGTCAATATTGCCTCACTACACTCCGAACACATATATACACAGACACTTAGAGAGAGAGAGAGAGAGGAGAGAAAGACGGGAGAGAGAGAGGGGAGAGAGAGGGAAGAGAAGGAGAAGAAGAGAAGGAGAGAGAGAGGGGAGAGAGAAAGGGAGAGGTGTAGAGAGAGAAGGGGAGAGAGAGAAGGAGAGTGAGAGGGGATTGAAGGAGGAAAGAGATAGCTAGAGAGAGGGGAGAAGAAGAGAGAGGAGAGAGGAGAGAGAGGTAGAAGTGGAAAGAGGTGGAGAGAGAAGCGGGAAGGAGAGAGAGGGGAGAGAGGTAGAGGGGAGAGAGAGAAGGACGAGGGGAGAGAGAATAAGATACACAGAGACACACGCACAGACTTTGTAATGTTTCAGCTTCCGTAAATTCAAAATATTTTTTACCGTTCGTTTTACTGCGTTTTGAAGCGTTCCAGGGTCAAATTCAAATTCAACTTTTTTCCTATGAATTTATGGAACTTTAACCTCCTGAAAATGGCCTCAGATGCGATAGAAATACTTGGGAAAATACAAATTATTTGAAAGGAAATTTTGGTATTTTTCTTCATCAATTTTCTATGGCTACCAAGAAATTAATCCGTGAACTTGAAACGATTAAAACTAAAATAAATAGACATCAGAAAGTAGCCATTAAATTCATGAAATGTCTGTAATTAGCCATTAAATTCATGAAATGTCTGTAATTAGCCATTAAATTCATGAAATGTCTGTAATTAGCCATTAAACTCATGAAATGTCTTAAAGTAGTCATTAAACTCATGAAATGTCTGAAAGTAGCCATTAAACACGTCTCAGTGAAATCTTAAACTATATGTATGTCTCTGTGTATCCACAACAACTTTTTTTCGGGGAACTGAAGACTGGAACACAACACAAGCCTAGGAAGAAGTTTAAAGATAATCTGATGGATAATCTGAACGCATTGCACATGGGTGTGCAGCATCTGAAAGAACAGACTTATACAGAGAAGAAACATTTTATAACGGAAGGGATGCCACACCTTTGAGGATGAATGTCTCAGACATACCCAGATAAAGCGTGATCACAAAAAAAGGCACTCACTTTGATTTGCCAACTAATATGCAGTCTTGGAAATGTGGTGTGTGTGTGTGTGAGCGCCTACTGTTGTCGAGGGTAGCTTATGTAAACGATCTGAAAGGTCATGGTTACAACTAGAATAAAGCCAGCTATGTCAACTTGCTTCATCGTCCTGCCGACAATGCCTGTGTTGTTTGCAACAAGGTTTGCAGATCAGAATCTAGACTGAGAGGGCTCATGGAGAGTTCTGAGGCATACAGGTCCAATCAACCCGAGTGCTTATCTGTCATATATGGCTGATACCTCTGAAATCGAAGGCTAGTCTTAAGATTCATCTTAGGGGCCATGGACGCCGAAGCAAGAGGGAAGACAAGTAATGCGAGGGGTCAGGAGGCGGCTTTCATCCGAGTAAGATGTGGTAATAGCCATGGATGTATATATGTCACTTGCGGATACGAGAATGCTGCACCTGGCTAAAATAACGAGCATTGGGTTCATGATTATCAAGTGCCAATATGAAGCACCACTTAGAGGACGTTCACATGCCGAAATAGGTACTGCATGGTGAGCTCGGGCAAAGCAATATATATATATATATATATATATATATATATATATATATATGTCTATATTTTTGAGATGAGGTATTATGTACAATATTTACATTATTCGGATTATTGTCCTCTTCTTTGTCGCCATATTTATCACAACGTTTCGGCCGTTGTACGCTCCGGCCTTCTTCAGGTGATTTGAATTTCGAACTGAACCCTTTATTTCGATCACTGGGGTAGAATGTTCTAGTTTCATGTGCCATGTTTGATGGATGTCAGTTATCAGTTATCTCCTGCTAATTTCTCCACTGCCTTAACCGGGTATTGAACTCACACTCTTTGGGTCTGCCACTGGATCTAACCAACGCCTTTATCCACTGTACCATGTGTCCTCAAGGACACATGGTACAGTGGATAACAAAACATGGCACGTGGAACTAGAACAGTCTACCCCAGTGATCGAAATAAAGGATTCAGTTTGAAATTCCAACCACCTGAAGAAGGCCGGAGCGTACAACGGCCGAAACGTTGTGATAAATATGGCGACAAAGTTGAGGACAATAGTCCGAATAATGTAAATACTATAAAGATATATATATATATATATATATATATATATTAGGTTGGTGCAAAAATAATGCCGTAATAATGTCGTTTTTTTGACGTATTTTTTACGTCAAAAAACGACATAATTACGTCATTATTTTTGCACTAACATATTAGGTTGGTGCAAAAGTAATGTCGTTTTCTCACATAGTAACATATGTGAGAAAACGACATTATTTTTGCACCAAACTAATATATACCATATTTTCACATGCATATATAAATAGATACCGTACACTAACAGTTTAGTACATATAATTGCATACAAATATATTTCTTGATACCAAGCCCATAATCCTTCCTGTCTTTATGAAAACAGACGAGCACATATAATAATGGTTCTTTTTAAAAGCTTCAGCAGCTGAGGGAAAAAAAAACTTATAGAGGGGAAGTTGGGAAAGAAGTCTTATAATTTTTTTTACAAAAAGGCGAGAAATAAGCCACCATTTTGGTTGTAACGTTAGGGGTTCGAATATGTTCTCCGTTTTCTGTATACCTTAAATGTCGTTAATTAAAGTTTGTGTTGATGAGTTACAAAAAAAAAAAAAAAAAAAAGAAATAAATAAAAAGAAAACATTCCAACATCCTTAGCAAAGAAAATCCTCCTCCTCCTCCTCCTCTTAAGTAGAACTGTATTTCGCTACTTTATTTTTCGTGTTTAATCTATCATGATATTAGGTTAGTGCAAAAATAATATCGTTTTTTGACGTTAAAAAATACGTCAAAAACCGACATTATTTTTGCACCAACCTAATAGATTTTATACTAATTGAATCCATTTGATATAATATTGCTATTTTTGCAACTGTTGTACACATGCGTCTTACTTTGTGAAGTTTAATTAAAACTCAGCGTGTCACATTCAAATAACTTTAATTCAGATGGAGTATCTCTTCAAAGTAATCAAAATAGTCTTTTGTATTGTTACCTCTTTTGTTAACAAATCCTAATAGAGGATTTTAGTCTCATTTGGACGGGATTTATTATATAGTATAATATAAAATAGTATAATATATAATGAATAAAAATTTTAAAATAATCACTACACAGATGACATGTTAGAAATTACTGGAAGTGAAACTCTTCAATGTATTAGTTTGGAAAACGAGTGATTGAGAGAGAAAAACAAAATGGATCATGAAAGCAATCATTTTTCTTTTGTTCTGTCGTCCATTAAGGACTTGCTTACTTTCAAAAGAAAATGAAACTTGAAAACTCTCAAATAGTTTTTTTTTTTTTTTTTTTTTAAATCAAACTGGGCATTTAAAGTCAATAATGATTAGTTTTTAAATTTTCGTTAATCGGAAAAGTTTTTCATGGCGTTTCATTATCAGCTTAATGTTTGAAATATCTTTTAGCAAAAGATGGAATTTACGCAAGCCTCCATTAAAAAATTTAAATAATGATAATGGGCCGATGTAATCACTTACCTTTGTAAAATAGCTTTTAACAACAACAACAACAATCATCCTTCCTAGTGTTTTTATTAATGACTTTTATATACAATCACGATTAGAACAATAACGGAGGCACCGAGAATGGTTAAAATTATTACTTATAGAGACATTAAGGAAATACCAGGCCTCACCTCACCTATCTGATGAGATGCAAAAGATTGCGTTCATGAGCAATTCTCACTTAATCAGAAAAATAAAACTACTTACTCCAACTGAATATGCTCATTAAGTTTCTTTAGCTCAGGTCTCAGGTAAAAGTCTTACTCAAGGATTGTATCAAATGACAAACAAGGAAAACTAACTAATTTTACTACTAATACTACTACTAATTAGTGTTTGGAATTTAGACGGATGTCTTTTTTTTGTCGAAGCTCTGAAAAATTTAATGGTTTTATTTTATTCTAATGGATGAAACAAAAGTATAAATTATAAATATTATAAACAATTTAAAATTTAAATTCAAATTAAGAAATTAATTTTAATTTATAAATCTTATGAACATTTTATTCTTATAATAAATCAATTTCTTTTGACGGTTTTCTCAAGTCTGAATTTTAAACATTTTATTTGTCATAAAGAATTGAACTTATTAAATTATTTTTAATTGATGCATCTTAGAAGCGAGTCTATTTCGTTGTTTATTCTGAATGTGGTAAATTATATTTAAAAAGATTGTGGCGTGAGAAAGAAAACAAAAAAAAACATTTTGCTAGCAAGAATCAAATGGAAATATTACAATTATTAATAGAACTTAAGAAGCCCTCATTTCGTATCGGCCGTCGTCCGGTTTAGCAAGGGCCAAGATCTTAAGGGTGAAACCAATGTGGAGTTCAAAAATATGTTACTAGTTCTGTTACTTCAAATAATGAAAACCTATACAGTTCGAGCAGTGGTTCTCAACCTTTTTACTCTTGTACCAGCATTGAAATTGTCTCAGAGAACCACTGCATAAAAATTATTATATACCATTATTAATATCTAGTTTGTATTTTTATTGTAGTTCACGTGGTAAACATAACTTTTTTCAGATTACTTGGTTTAAGGAAAAAAAAATGACCCCTTTTTCAAAAACTTTATTCGCAATGCAAAAGAAAAAATCATATTGCTCGTTTATTTGACGTCACACCGAGGTTTTTATACAGAAAGGAAATATATAAACACAAAAAAAAAATAAAAATAAAATAAACATCAATAACCAACATCACATAATTATTATAATTTTAAATAAGAGATTGAAGCCTTTATTATAATAACCAAGGATTTCTTCAACAATATGAAATACATGTTTAGTAAAATTACGAATGAAAAAAATGAACAAAAATTACTTAAAAATGCATTAGCTTCACTGTTTCCCGCGGCGACCGCTTGAGGAACACTAGGGTTGCGGGGAACGCCAGTTGAGAAACACTGCCTTATAGATTTATATAATTTATATAATAAATAAGAATACAATCCGAACCAAAGGAAACTAAAAAAAAAAAAAATAAATAAAAATGGACGCGGAAGGATTGTATGGAAGTTATACGAGCAGACGACTGATTTAAATGAATACTTTTCGCATAAGAAAATTATTTCAGTTCAGTGTACTGAATAACTTCCTAAGAAAAACTTTTATTAATCTTTTGTTACTGGTGAAAGATTTGGTAAATAATTGTATCGAACAGTAAAACAAATGAAGTAAACAATATGTTAAAAAAGTTAGTAAGAAAACGTAGTAAAGTAAGGAAGGCATATTTTTTATTAGCAATATGGCGGTGGACTGTTTGGCAGATGTTAAAACATTTGCTGAGAGAGACGAATAAGAAAACAAAAAATAAAATGAAATAAAATATTTAAAATTTAATTTAAAATAGAGAAATAAATAAATAAATAAGTCGACGTATATCACATGCTTATTTTGAGGATAATTTTGGGCAACAGCGTCGAATCTGTTTAGCAGCACTTCTTGACTACACAGTCGCCATTGAGGTTGATGGCGACGACGTTCCCATCGGCGTCAACTTTCAACTCGCATGTTCCAATATCTTTAATCGGATCTTTGCCTTTCAGAACACCGGCGCAAGTGGCAGCCACAGGATCTGCGTCCGGAGATGTTTGGATAAGATAGCGGATGGTAGTGTCGTCTATCTTAGCATGTTGTCTCATGATCTGGAACTCAGTTAAATCTAAAAAGAAGGAGCAGAGAAAATGTGAATACAAACGAAAAGAGTTGAGAATAAATGCGAAAGAATTAGAAAATCAAGGGATAAGGGAAAATCGGAATTTTTCCATTGCTGATAACGGAATATTTATTTCGGGTTCAGTGACTTTCCCACGGCCGGAATGTGGCTTCCCTCAGCCTTTTCTATAAATGCTTTCATAGTAATTGTTAGAATAAACTTACCTCTTTATGAATTTAAAATCAATACTATATGGGCACACGACAGAATGGTTAGAGCGTTCGCTCTCTAACCAAGAGAACCGTGTTCGATTCTTGCTTCCAAGTCAATTTTGATCTTCAAAAATTTAAATGAAACGTGAGTCATTGTTTTTTTTTTTTAATTCATATTCTTTTGTTGTTCTCTCATCGTAATAAAGTTTTCTTTTTCTCATATTCTCTCACACTCAGAAGTATCCCCTTGCGTATCAGTGACTTTAGTAGCTTGCGTGGGGTGAAATGATTGAAAATAAATTTCATTGGCTGTGAGGTCACCATAGTGAATCTTTCAGGAACGAGACTTCCTGATGTTAACGGACTGGAGGGGTCGATCTCAGCGTGCGGTACCTTTGGAAAGAGCCTGAAAACCATAGCACAGAGATACCCAAGCCCTGTGAATGAAATTGGGTGTGGAGCCGTCGATAGCTGTGCTAGCACGGTCACAAGGGTTTGTGCGTGCTGGCTTTGTTCAAATTGTTGATCACGCTAGATAACACGTTCTCTACTAAAAAGTTCAACTAAAATCTGTTCAGGATAGTTGCAGTATAAGTCACAGGTGGGCTCTGTGAGTGTTGAACAAACACAAATGCGCCTGAGAGGGCGTCTGCTATAGGGATTGGCTATCTTCGAATACGAGTGGCCAGCTATACATATTGGCGTCAAGGTTTTTTTTTTTTTTTTTTTTTTTTACAATTGAGATTTCGACATATAGCCGTAAGGTCTATGTTAACAGTTTCTTCTTTCGCACTTCTCGCTTGTGGAATTCTCTTCTGGCTTTTTGCTTTCAAGTCAACTTTTGATCTTTGATTTTGATAAATGAAACGTGAATCGTTGTCTTCTGTCTTTTTAATTCCTCTTCTTTTATTGTTCTTTCACTGTAATAAGGTTTTCTTTTTCTCATATTCTCTCACACTCAGAACTATCCAATTGCGTCTTAGTGGCTTTAGTGCCTTACAGTTGAGATGGCTAGGTGTAACCTTAAGTTCTTCTCTGGCTCTTCTCACTTTTGAAACTCTTTTCTGACTTCTTGATTTCCATTCTTTGATTTTCAAATATTTAAATACAATGTTTCTGTTTTGTTATTTTCTCCCCTCCTCTCTATTTTCTGCTTCTCTCTCTCTCTCTACCCACCTACTCGACCTCTGACTTCTTTTTCTCTATTTTTTCCTTCACTCTTCTCCTTTCCCTCCCTCTCTATCTTCTGTTCATCTCTCACGATACTCTCACTTCTCTTCTCTCTCCTGCCTCATCTCTCCTCTCTCTGCTCTCTTTTCTTCTTCTTCTTCTTCTTCTTCTCTCTACCCTCTTTTCTCCCCCTTCTTCTTATCTCTCCTCTCTCTGCTCTTTTTTAATCTCCCTCCCTATCTCTCGTCTCTCTAATCTATTTTCTATCCCTCTTTATCTCTCCTCTTTCCACCCTCTTTTCTCTGTCTCTATATTTTATCTGTCTACCCTCCTTATCTTTACTCCCTATTTTCTCCCCCTCTTATATCGTTTCTTCTGCTCTCCCCTTCTCTCTTTCTCCCTCTCCTCCTCTTCTTACCTTACTTTTTTTTCTCTTTCGCTCTCTCTCCTATTTCTCTGCCCACTTTTCCTCTCCCTCCCCTATAGGCTTTACCCCGCTTCTTTCCTTCAAAAATACTTACCCGCGATTTCACTTGCATTCTTCTCCTCCCACTGGTCACAGCACATACTGTCAATTAGGGAATCCATACTGAGACTGAAAAACAAAAATATTTCTCATGTTTATTTGGTACTGGACAGATTTTACAAGTATAGTAAAATGTTACAATACGTCAAAAAAAAAAAAAAAAATATCCACGCTCAAAATATCACCTTTTATCTGATAATTTATTTCTTTACTTTTGTTCACCCAATATAAGGCCAAAGAGCCACTCAAAGTAGAGGGTTACTGGATGAGGTTGTTGTAAGAGGAAAAGGCAGTAAGTACAATTTGTAAGAATATATAGGAAAGATAATGATTGACCTTCGACTTGTAGTAATCGGAGGAAGCATCTTCTTAGGAGTCAATTCCACGATACGGTGGTTCCCGAGAAGATGCTGTTTGAGTTGAAACTTCCTCCTTACCAACGGAATAAGGATAATTCGACCCTATGTACGGTGGCGTGGCGGACCCTAGCCGCGAAAGTCTGAACCGGTGGAACTAAGGAATATAGCTCGTCTGAATATTTGCTATGACAAAAAGCGTAAGCGCTTTTTGAAGTCTATCAAAACTGGATAGAGACGATTGTGTAGCTCTGAATTCAAAACTGTGGAAAAGTCAATGAGAAGCCACTATGCAATTTTTCTCAAGAAGTCATAGCAATTCGCAGATAATAAAGGAATCTGTACCCCATTACTGTTTGATCTGACTCTTGTCGACGTAAAGCATTTCAGAAGGTCTCAGGTGGAATGGAATGATACAAAGAACTGACCATTTTCCCAGCATCTTTAACAATGATGATATAATGGAATATGCATATACCTGTGTTCCTCCTCACTGGAATATGATTGGCTGGTGTCCGTCATAAATACCAACGGAAGTGTAGGTACGACAGAGTCAGAGCCTTAATCTGAGAGCTAAGTCTATAACGACGCCTATTGGACTACGCCATTGATCTACACTTCTTACCTGCGACTACGACGCGTACCAGTCGATTACTGCTACTGTATTCTACTTGGTTATAGTAGCCAAAATCACTTAGCTACTTCCTTCAAATATATCCCTTTCCGGGATATATCAAATCAAATGGGTTGTACATAAGAGTTCCACTTAAGGTTTGAGTACAAATAGACAAGAAATATCCTTGAGAATACAATCGTTAAAGTTAAAATAGCTATTTTTAGAATTTTAATAAAGCCCAAACATATACAGGGTTTTCCAAAAGCCGCATTAGCATTGATAATCTTGTAAATTTTATATTGGATTCTCCCGTCATTTTTCCAATGTATGAGGGTCAACAATTCAGTTCCTAGGAACTGACAGCCAGACACCTACACGTATGATTTGATTATAGTGGCTTTGTTTTGAAAAGCCAAATACAGAAATCTGGTGGACAACGTGCCGTAAGGTCAGCAAACCACCCTCCACAAGGTTTTGAATTCATAATTGTCCTTCTCCTAGAGCAGTTTGCCACCCATGGCTATATAGAGTTGTTTACCTATAGTGGGGGGAGAAGATAATTCATACCTTTTCCAAAGGTATTAGCATGTAAGTGAATGTAATGGATCCGACTGGAATTCGAACTCCATTCTACGATTCCTCAATCCGAGCCACTATCCATTAATCCACCGTACCTCCATTATATATATATATATATATATATATATATATATATATATATATATATATATATATATATATATATATATATATATATATATATATATATATATATATATATATATATATATATATATATATATATATATATATATATATATATATATATATATATATATATACACCCACACATACACACATACACACGCGTATATATATATACAATATGCACACATATATATATATATATACACACACACATATATATATATATATACCCCCCAAACTGGTTTATTTTTTCAAAATTGGATCTATTTATGCTTATTTGTGTTTCATTAGTTGTGTGTGGTGGAGGGGAGAATTTTCTTATGTGTTTGTTTGTTTCTCACATACATACAGGTGTATACATTTTTGTTTGTACAAACACACCCATATAAATAATGTGAGGTTAGGCGCAGATACACATTCATGCGTTCGAGCACACACACACACACACACACACATACATACATACATTTATATTTATATATATATATATATATATGAATTTCATTATAATCGACTGACAAGCTACTGCGGTTAAGTTTTTCTACTTAATTTTTCATGTGTTATCTTTTTTTCTGGACATAAATTATAGAAAATGTCCAAATGTTTCTGTAGGTCCGAAAACTTTCGGCTATACTTTTACCCATTATTAAGTATGCTTTAAATTTTTTTTTTACATTATTCGGACTGTTATCCTCATCTTTGCCATATTCACAACGTTTCGGCCGTTGTACTCTTCAGCCTTTTTCAGGTAATTGGAATTTCGAATCGAACCCTTTATTTCGTCCACCGGGTTAGATTGTTCTACTTCCACGTGCCATGCCTCTTCCGGGTGTCACAGGTATTTTCTTTAACTCAACTCTCCAAGTTTTTGGTTCACCACTGGTATTGAACTCACAACTCTTTGGGTCTAGTCACTGGATGTAACCAACGTCTTTATCCACTGGCCCGTGTGTCCTTGAGGACATGAAAATGAGGCTAAAAGTCCGAATAATGTAAATAATGTAAATAAAGATAATACCTCATCTCAGAGATATAGACAGTCATCGAATTTATTAGATTATTATGATGGGATTATTTTTATAGTTGTTCAACAAACGACTTCAAATTTAAAACATCTGCTTTATTTTTATTTTTATTTTTTTCAAATTTTGCTTTGTCCTTCATCCATGGTTTATAGTATGACCGTTATATAGTTGTCGATGTATCATAAAATTTAATTTTCTGAATATTTGTATTATATTTTTACTGTCTTCTGTTTATCGTTTCTGCATTTACTAAAAGTACTCACAAGAAGTATCGATTAACACCGAAATTTGAAGGAAAGAAAAAAAATATGGCTGGAAGGAAATTTTTTGAATGTTTACGTTCCAGTAATTCTTCTTTAATCTTTGAGATGAATTTTTTTAAAGTAACTGCTGTCATCTTTACATATTTGTATTATTAAATTACAAGAAGCATTCACCCTTACTGGCCTGTCCTTTCATGTCGCAGGCGGCCATTTTTGTTTTGTTTTTTTCATAAATTTGTCTTTTCGTAGCTCTAAGTAACTTTCTTCTTTGTCATTACTCTTTGTCCTTGTACTTACCATCTGATCACACAAACTCGTTAAATAGGTTATTCGCTGTTTTTCATCTGCTTCTTTTGCCTCCAATATATTTTGTGGGTGTAGGGTATGTGCGTACTACTCCTGACCGGGGGAGGATTCAAACTTGATTCGGGGCCCCGGGTAGTGAATATGGCAATAAAGATGAGGATAACAGTCCAAATAATGTAAATAATCATAATACCTCATCTCAGATATATAGACAGATATTTAATTGTTTACTTTTAACTGAATGTATGGATTGTTTTATGCACTCATCTAGAATTATATCCATCTTATCCTTTTACTTGAAGCAGGTTGGAATATCCAAATTGTCATTATTTTCTCTTTGAAAACAACTAAAATGGATAGCACATGTATGTGCTATCCATTTTAGTTGTTGCTGCTGTTGGTAGTTCTCAAGTGATGTGGTTTCTCTTATTTGGTAATGTTCTTTCTTTGTGATTCTGTAGTACCAATTCACGTGGTTCGAAGAAGGACGGCCTTTGCCAAGACCCTGAGGTTTCACGCGCTCAAAGCTATTTTTAGTATTGTTCTTAGAAAGCGCTTGTATACAGCCGACAGTTTAGATATTTCTCAACAGGTTTGACGCCATTCATGACATTCATATAAAAGCCATGAACTGACGAGGATATTTAAGAACACGACTCGAGTTTTCAGGTTGATGCATTGGTTTTGTAGCAAATATAAACTCACTCGGCAGTTATCGATGAAAGTAAACATATTTAGCTCGTTGTTTATCACAATTGTTGGTTGTTATTAAATTTCATTTATCTGAACATAAACAAAACCTGTGTTGGTTCCTTAGATGTTATGTTTATTATCAGCAATGACTCGTAATGAGAGCAGAGCAAAGATAACTTGCAAGCATGAAGGAGATAAGACAATAGCCATATGACTGCACACAAGACAGTTTTGAATTTCCTTCCGCCACCCTTCAGTTAATATATTTCTTATTAACGTGTGGGACAAAGAAAGTACGAGTCAGATATCTAAAAAATAGTAACATGTACTCTATAAACTCGTTAAGTTAAAAACACATTAGGTGTAAGGGACTGTGCGTACTGAACATCTCTTTATCTCATTAATAATAAAACACATTGAAACTAAAAAGTTGGGCTTATTGTGGATCTCATGAACGCATCAGTATAAAATCACACTGGATATGAAGAATTATCATCTCAGAAAATCTCATTAATTCGTGAATATAAAACACATTGGATCTCAAGAGAAGTGCTTATTAAAAGCCTCATTAATATATAGTAGCAATATGTCCGCCCCTCCAGAATAAAAGAGATTTGCCTCCCTTTGGGTTAGGCAAGAATGTGACATTGTGGGTGTAGAACAAAGCAGAGAAAGAGCCCGACATGCAAATTACAAATTGGAAATACCAAAATAAAAAAGAACAACAATTTAAGATATCTGGCAAATGGCGGTCAGGCCACAATTTACCGCCAGTCACGATGAACGGATGTCCCCACCCGTCGAGGAGGCACCGTGCCTTGAAAGAATATTGAACCTCAGACTCACACCTGACCCTCCAGTGGAACTTTTATATACGATCCATTGCTAAAGATCCAGGTAAAATGGTCAGCTCCCTGTACCACTCCAGTAAGTACCTGACTCCTCATTTTATCCTCTACCTTTATAAAAGCAAGATCAGACCGAAAATGGAGTATTGTTGCTATATTTGGGTGGGAGCTGCTCGGTAAAGTTCAAAAGCGTCTCCAATTCTTGTGGGTGACAAATTATTTGCCATTATCCAACCTCTCTCTCACAGGCGGGATGTGACGAGACTCTCGCTGTTCTTTTGCTACAACCATGGAAAGTGCTCGGACGAACTACAGTCATTGGTTCCGCAAGGTCTAACCTTCACGGCTAGGACGCGCCATGCCACTTACATTGTAGCAAACCACCCACATACCCTCCTATTCCATTTCCCCGTGGAACAGACTCCCAAGAGGATGTTTCCCCGATCACTACAATCTTAACCTGTTCAAATCTAAAGTTAAACGTTATCTTCCCCATCTATCCATATGAACTACCGCTTAACGTAACCCTCTACCTCGAGTGGTTCCAGGCCTTGTACAGGGTGAACCTTACTGTAAGAAAAAAATAAAAAATAAACAAAAAGGTGTTTTAACGGAGGACGAAAAGCGAAATATCGAAATCCGAAGGCGCATTGGAATAGCGTAAGATGCCTTCCAAAAGCAAAGTAAGGTATTAAGAAAGGGAAACATTTGGTTAGAAACAAAGAAAAGAGTACTGAACTATTGCATAATATCAGTCCTTCGATATGGCACTGAATGCTGAACAATCTCCTCACAGATGAAGAAGAGACGGAACGGAAATAGTTCTACAGAAGGATGCTAAGAATACCATGAACTGAACATGTGAGCAACGGCGAAATTTAGAGAAAATGGAAACAAAAAGGATACTTCAGAAAGAGGCAGTTGATATTTCTAGGGTATATGACGAGGAAAGAAGGCACAGAAAAATTTGACACTCACAGAACAGATTGAAGGCAAGAAGGGGCAGAGGAAAACAACGCATAAACTACCTATCGGGCTTGTGTAAATGGATGGCAGAACAGGATTTAGGAGAGATAACAAAAAGACAAAAAAAAATTAAGAGCTACGAAAGGCAGGAAGTTGTGGAGAGCCATGAATGCCAACGTCCTAAAGAGACATGGTACATTAAAGAAGAATGAGATGTGTAAATGGATGGCAGGACAGTGTTTAGGAGAGGTGACAAAAAGACAAAACATTATTAAGAGCTACAAAAGACAGGAAATTGTGGAGAGCCATGATCACCAACGTCCTGAAGAAGTTAAGGATAAGAAAAAATAAGCGTTTAATAGATACCTAGGGAAGTAGTTGGAAATATATCGTATTTTAGAAATAAGATATATTTGACAGGGCCCCGTGGATGGGGTCAATGAGGGTAAAAGGAACGGGAAAATCTTTTCATTGGCGTTTAAATTAATTAATCAGGAGTAAGCAAGAAGGTGAGATTTCCGGTTAAGGATATTTTCTTGCTTTCTCCAAAGTTTTTTTTTTTTTTTTTTTGAGGTATTTGTCTTGGTAGCGAGCGAATGCCACCAGCCTCCAAAAATAGATGGAGTAGGGGAAATCAGCAGCAGCTGCTGAAGCCAATAAAATTTAGCCAATACAGACCCTGGCGCCTTTTGTCATTTATTATTACAAGCAAACTTACCGCATCTGTCTATATTTCAGAGATGAGGTATTATGCACATTTACATTATTCGGACTATTGTCCTCATCTTTGCCACCATATTTATTATAACGTTTCAGCCTTTGTACGCTCCGGCCTTCTTCAGGTGGTTTGGAATGTCGAACTGAACCCTTTATTTCGCTCACTGGGATAGACTGTTCTAGTTCCACGTGCCATGTCTAATGGATATCAGTTATCATTTATCTCCTGTTAATTCCCCTCTTAAAATTCTCCACTGCCTTAACCGGGTATTGAACTCACACTCTTTGGGTCCTGTCACTGGATCTAACCAACGCCTTTATCCGCTGTGCCATGTATCCTTCCAACCACCTGAAGAAGGCGGGAGCGTACAACGCCGAAATATGGCGACAAAAATGAGGACAATAGTCCGAATAACGTAAATAGTGTACAAATTTACCGCGTGGTGAAAAGACTTTTTTTTTTCTTTTTGATTTTCAGTCAGAAATCGAAACTGTGTGACTTTGGGATATTAGCCTGGAGACAGCCGAAGCCGGCGAAAGCAAAACGACGACCGCAATTTCAAGCCACGGATTATGCGATGACAATGTTACAATAGACAGAGGGTTTAACAACTTGATGTTGGCATCATGGATCAAGTTCATAGGCAGGGTTAGCTAGAGGAGTGTGCAACAATGACTGACTACAGAAGCTAAATGACAACCTTTTGCTGAATAAATAATGTCTAATAATCTATTTTTTGGTATGGGAGCTTTTTGTTTTTCAAATTTCGCGTCCCTTCGCTCTCCAAAATTCTTTCCTTTTCTTTATTATCTGTGAATTAATATTTATTGTTTGGAAAGACATTGAAGATGTTCCCTGTAGACTTCTTCACAGTTTGTATTTCAAAATTTCGCTTCTTTTAGACTAATTGCCGGCGAATCATCAGTAGTAAATTTCTCGTGAGGTGGAAATTTCGGAAAATTCTGTCTTTTGATATTGAGCCCTTGGTTTTCTTTTACAGTCTTAAGCTTTCCGGCTTATACTCATATATATATATATATATATATATATATATATATATATATATATATATATATATATACATAATAAAATAATAAGCTAAAACCTGAAAGAGGAGTTTACTCCATCGCCTGTAATAATTGTCACAAAAATATGGATGAGAAACCTCAAGGAATCTAAAAAGAATATATGAACATAAAAGGGACATTTTACAAAATAATACGTCAAATGCGTTTGTTGCTCACTGTAACGTGACTGATCAGAATTTTGACATATAAGTTGCTACTGTGATCAAAGGAGAAAACAATTCACTGCGTCGTAAATGTCTAGAGAGTGCCTTAATCGCAAGGTCATCTATAATAAATTTGCGCTTTGGCTCTTACAACATTTCACCATTCCTGGCAAATCTTCTAATATCACAATGTGGAATAACTACTTATAAAAGTGATAGAAATTAAAAAAAAAAAATACTCAAAAAGAATTCGGCTAGATAAAAAAAATTATAAAATTAGCAGCACCCCTCTGTCGTGCGCATGTGTAGTTCTAGCAACATAACAAATTTAGTCCAATGAAATGGTGAAGGACGAAACGTTTCGCATAAACTTTTTCCACTTTATCATACAATTTTCTTAATACTGTTCTTGATATATATATATATATATATATATATATATATATATATATATATATATATATATATATATATATATATAGATAACTATACTCGTTTCTAAAAACCCTCGAATTTTTGATTTGCCAATAATCAAATCAATCTCAAGGGAAAAAAAGGTTTTAAAAAAAGAAAGAGCTACAAACATGAACTACTGCCGAAAAAAATCGCACAGATGCAGGTCTGAAGCCCAAAGAAAAAAACCCGATACGAGTAAACAACTAACAAAAGAGCTCAATACAACCGTATGTTTTGTGTTTCTTTTGGTCACGTGGTATAATTTTGGCTATCGCCTATAAATATGCGTTTCCCGTTGTCTCTTTAGCCGACTCTCCCTGATGATCCATTTAGGTAAAATCTAGGTAGGTTTGTCTGGCTCACTAGGTTTATCTATCTATCTATCTATCTATCTGGGGAAATTGTATGACAAAATGAAAAAAGTTTAATTATGACGCTTTTCGTCCTTCAGGAGTTCATCGTACTAAATTTGTTATGATAGTAGGACTACACATGCGGACAACAGAGGAGTGCTGGGAATATTAGAATGATTTTATGTATATTTTGAAACTACCAGCATCTCTCGTTCATGCGCATGTGTAGTCAACAGAAACGTCAACAAAGCCAGTCTGATGAAGTCTTAATGGGTGAAACGTCGCACAAAAATATTTTCCAATTTGTCATGGATTTTTTCCTTCAAAACTGTTCTTGATATATAAAAATGTATATAAAAATTTATATATTGTTATCTTTTATAGATTTATAGAAATCTGAACGGGAAGCGTGCTTTTCATAAATGGGTAATTCACACCGCACTCTTCCAGCCTAGTCTCTGTCGACAAACTGGCAGCGACACTCTTTGGCTAAAATAAGTGTTTCCATGAAGGAAAAGAGCGATACAGGTTCGAATCCTGTCGCAGGTACAATTTTGTCGGATAATATATATATATATATATATATATATATATATATTGCACATTGATGACGAACTGTTTACTCCGACAGCCATTGTATGTTCTATGCATGTAGGTGGCAGTGGGTAGAAGTAGTACCTTTGTTACTCGGCTGCTGATCTTATTATTAAGATGGACGGGCAACACTGATCTTCACCCATCTCCTAAATCTCCACGCGCCAAACTCTGTAAATCGTTTCAGCAGCCGGGCTAAATCACGTGAAATTACCATCGAAAGGTGCTGCACTCTTCTGTGCACTGGTAGTAGTGGAGGGGTATAACGCTATGATAATAAAACCTGAGGGGTGTCGTTCATTGTGTTTGTGGCAAATATTTGCACCAACTCCTTGTTATCAGCATTTCCAATAAATGTGGCTGGTTCTAAACAAATCTTTTGTGTGGATAGTTTGCAGTTCAGTTCTATGTTCCTTCTCTTCTATTCCATCTGAGCCACAAGTCCACTGGAGAGAGAGAGAGTTAAGACGACCAGGGCAGGTACTTGGATTAAATACTGAACTGAAAGACGACGGGAGAGTCCATCATCATCATCATCATCCATCATCCTCATATATATATATATATATATGAGAGATAGATAGAGAGACTGGAGAGGGAGAAGGGGCAGGTTGGAGTAATGAATAACGGCTCGGATTGAGGAATCGGGGTTCAATTCCCAGGCGAGTTCATTATATTCACTTACGTGCTAATACTCTTGGGAAAGGTATGACTGCATCTGTTCTCCACCTGTCGAGCTTTGAGGTAAATTGCAGGACGGACTGAGTCCTATAGCACTGGGTGGCACCTGGTCTAAGAGAAGGATAACACTGAATTCAAAACCTGAGGAGTGTCGTTTAGGGACATCGCTTCATGCTGTGCACCAGTTCTCTGTATTCGACTCTTATAAAAAGTGTACAAATATACCATTATATATAGTTTTAAGAACTGAGCTGTTGGAGGCACACACGTTGAAAAACGACAGGAGAGTCCTCCATATAAATATATATATATATATATATATATATATATATATATATATATATATATATATGTGTGTGTGTGTGTGTGTGTGTGTGTGCATGTGTGTGTGTGTGTGTATTTAGGCAGTAAATTCTCTTTAGGCATCTCTGATTAAATAAATTACAGTAATTATGTCTGCTTATTTTAAACATAATCCGTTCATACTCAGGAATAACCTGCAGTATATTTCAATTAATGATGTGAGAAATGTGCTATAACTGTGAAAATCACTTTTATTTTCCAAGTACTTTCGATCTTCTTCCGAGATCATCTTCAGGAGTGCAAGTAGTAATACAAAACTGTCCGTTGTTCAGGAGAGCGAGTAGTACTTGGAAAATAAAAGCGATTTTCACAGTTATAGCACATTTCTCACATGATTTAATTTAATTGCAATACACGGAAGCTTATTCGTCAGTATGAACGGATTATGTTGAAAATAAGCAGACAAAATATATACATATATATATATACAAGACTTTTAAATGCATAATGAAAATTTACGGTAATGGAAAACAACGTACATCTTTATATAAATACTTATACTTTATGAACAACATATCGTTTTGTACCACTTGCACCCCTGAAGATGATCTTGGAAGAAGATCGAAAGTACTTGGGAAATTAAAATAAAAAAAAATTGAACAGTTATAGCACATTCCTCTGACCCTTTAACATCAATACACGGAAGGTTATTCGTGGGTATGAACGGATTTCATTAAAAATTAGCAGACATGATGTCTGTAATTATTTAATCAGACATATATATAATACTCTACGCCGACAGTATTCTGTGTTATTTTGCATTGAGCACTTTTATTTACAACAAAGATATATATATATATTGTAAGTTAACTGATTTAAAAATATGGTTTCTTCGCTACACAGGAATTACTATGTTTCAAAAACCGAAGCCAAAAACTTAAAATTTAATTACATAATTAAATTAAAAGCATTAGTTTTGTTTCATCTTCAAGTGAATTTTGGAATAACTTATTTTTAAATTTACTGGGTTTTAAACGCACATATATTTCATAATTTCTTGTTTCCAAGGATACAGAGAGATCCAATCATTTAGACAGGGGCGGTAGCGTGTTCATTTTTATTAACTATTGTTGTATCAATTATGAGTTACGTTCGAAAAAGAGGTTAAGTCTAGGTAGGGTAGGAACCCCGGATTATATATCTTACTGTTCTTTCTTTTTACTATATATATATATATATATATATATATATATATATATATATATATATATATATATACGTTTGTTCAATTGTCAGCTTAGTACAAATCCACAAATTTTCCCCACCTAGTGAAGATCGAACTCACTCGTAATAGTAAACCAGAAGAACTAATTTACCATTTGACATCCAACTGTTGACCTTGGTGCCGCGTCTATTCGGCAGAACTTTGATCGTTTGCGTTGAAATGAAAGAAACCGTGGATACTGTGTGTAAATAAGTCGTCAGTGTTTATCGTCCTATTATTCTTGTTGAGAGAAAGAAATAATGCGTTTGGCATTTGTTTCTATCTTTCGTCTGGAGAATAAACAAGCAGATAGCGTTTCTATGAGAAGTCAGAAAAAGAGAAAAAGAAGTAATATAGATATATATTTGTATAACTTGTCATCCCACTCGAATTCTCTTCACCAATAAATCATTTTTTGCATTAAGAGGAGAGGAAAGCAAAACCTGTAAACACCAGATAACGTTACAAATGGCGGGTCGGAAGAGAGTGTCACGTGATTTAAACAAGTATTAACCTTTCTCGTTTTATTCCATGTCAAACTTAGTGACGTTCAGTTAAATATCTATATCTGTATAATGTAAACAAGTACATATCTTTAGACAATAATTTGAAGTTTTTTCGTTAGTTACCGCCCAAAACTAACGTTCATAATTTTATGGTATGGAAGCCTATAAGGTCAATGCAGGCAACCTCCAAGTATCTTTCCTCGGTCCTCCGCTCTTTCTGTTTTGTCAACGATCTGCATAAAATTCTCATATCATTAGTAAATATAGGCGGACAATAGCACGGTTTATGGGAGCAACTCCTCAAATCTAGAAGACCAGAGTCTAATAATTACCCTCTTAGCTTGCTCGTACTGCCGAATGGGAGAGGAACTGCTTTTTTAAATCAATTCACCCCAAGCAAGTTGATAATATCATTACAACGCAAGGAGCTACTGAGAAGGAAATAGAATTAATCTTTTTTTAGAAAGAACCGGAAACTCAATACCCAAAGAAGGTGTAAACTTCTACTCTTGTTTAAAAGACTGGGAGTTGTATGAATCGGACGGTAGGCGAACCTATCTCTATTGAGGAAAAAATAAAGAGGAAAAAACATTTCAGAGTTTAGATGGAGATGTTAGAAGTATAGAGTTGAAGTAGACTTTAGAAGGAACTGGAAACCCAATCCTAAACAGGAAACAAGGAATAAACCTCTACTCCTATTCAAAAAAACTATCTACTCCTACTGAAGGAAGAAAATAAATAAATAACATTTCATAGTTTAGGTGGAGACGTAGGAAGTATAGAGTTGAAGTAGACTTTAGAAGGAACCGGAAACCCAATCCTAAACAGGAAACAAGTGATAAACCTCTACTCCTATTCAAAAGTCTATTGGAATATGAACCGCACAATAGGCTATCTATAATACCCACAAACCAAATTCATCACCAAGCAGAGCCTGAACTTTCTCCAGTTCTGATGAGCGATTGTACGCTTAATAAGGTTATTTGCCTTGAACGTCTCCTGGTATTCAAGCCTCGTTCTGGATCTCATGTGGATCTCATACATACGATCCATCGCTAAAGATGTTTGGAAAAATGGTCGGTTCCTTGCCCCACATCGAAGATACCTGTCTCCTTCTGAACATACCCTGGTTTTACAAGAATTAGATCAGACCAAAAAATGGAGTATTGCTGCCCTATCTAGGGTGGAGCTCCCCAAGTCGACACTTTCTAATCATTTAGAAGAAATAAAAAAATAATCTTTTTGTTATCTCTCCTAAACCTTGTTCCGCCATCCATTTACTCAAGTTCACTAAGTAGGTTATGCGTTGTTTTCCTCTGTTGCTCTTGTCTTCAATCTGTCCTGTGAGGATCAGATTTTCCAAGCCCTCTTTTCTCGCCATGCGTCCGAGAAATATCAACTGCCTCTTTCTGAAGTATACGTGTCATTTTTGTTTTCATTTTCTCTAAAACTTACTCACGCGTTTGGTACATAGTATTCCCAGCATCCTTCTGTAGAACCATATTTCTGTTGTTTCAAGTCTCTTCTTCATTTTTAAAGAGATTATCCAGCATTCATTGCCATATAGAAGGACAGATATCACATGAGAGTTTAATACTCTTTTTCTGTTTTTTAATCCTTTGCTTAGCTTTTGGAAGATGTCTTTCACTATCCCAATACATCTTGAGATTTTGGTGTCACACTTTCCTTCCTCTATTAAAACACTTTGCAGATATTTAAATTGTTTTACTTGTTTGATTTTTGTATCTCTAATTTGTAATTTGCATATCGGGCTGTTTCTTTTTGCTAACAACCATGGATTCTGTCTTTTTGCAATTGAGGTTTAGTTCTTTGTTCTTACTCTCCTTCGGCATCTTCTTCAAGAAGTTCTTGTAGTCTCCTTTCTGTGTCTGCTATCAACACTATGTCATCTGCATATCTTATTTTGTTAAGATTGTGGCCGCCAACAATAAGTCCTAGTAGGACTTCTCATTCTCTTATCGATGCCCATATTTATCTAGTAATCAACATTTTTTTATCAAAATACTTCCCAGATATTTAAATTGTTGTATTTGTTTGAATTTGCTATCCCCAATTTGTAATTTCCATCTTGGGCTGTCCCTTTTGCTAGCAACCCTGAATCCTGTTTTGGAGTTTGTGTTTAGTCCTTCATTTCTCTTACCTTTAATACCTTCTGTAAGAGTCTTGCAGAATCCATTATGCATCTGCTATCAACACTGTGTCATCTGCATATCTTATGTTGTTAAGATTGTGTCCGCCATTAATGAATCTTGGTAGGATTTCTAATTCTTTCAGCATGGCCTCCCTGTATCGGTTTAATAGTCTACCCAATAAAGATGGAGCACGTCACACTATCAATGGCCTGCGAAATGTGATTTTTAAAACTTAAATTGGAACTTTTCATGATGGCATTTTTCGGTAAATTTATCTGAGGCCGTCTTTGTCTTTAGTAGATCCGCATCGATCAAATCAAATATATATATATATATATATATATATATATATATATATATATATATATATATATATATATATAAAACCCTGTAACATATCAGGGGAAGTACTTTTGTTTTATTTACCTTTTTTTTAAGCTTAGCAAATAAGAACAATTCGGTGTAGGATATGGTTAACAAGTTTAGTTGACCAACACTACAGAGTTTCGAGTTCGATCCTCACTGTGTGCCTCCTACTTGTGACCTTAATTAAAACTAAGCTAAACTTAGTAAATAACAGCTGGACGTAGAGTAATGGTTAACGAGTGAGTTTGCGTGACCATTACTACTGAGTAGTGAGTTCGATCCTCACTGTGTGTCTCATATCTGTGACTTGTTCTAAAGTAGGCAAAATTTAGTAAATAACAGCAATTCGGTGAAGGGTAATAGTTAACGAGCTTGTCTGGCTGACCATTACTTCTAAGTAGTGAGTTCGATCCTCACTGGGTATATCATATTTGTGTCCTTGTGTCAAACTAGGTTTTGCTTTTTAAACAGCACCTTGTGAATCAGCGATAAAATTTCGTTTTTTTTTTAATGTTGGAAAACAGTTTCCACAACAGACATTTTGTTTATATATGCGATACACTGCTTGTGGGTGGATCCACCCGGATAAAGAAATGCCACAATGAACAAACATCTTTTCACCCAGTGCAAGATGTATTACCAATAAAACGGAATTCAGCTTTGTCAAATCTCCGAGGTTGCCGAAGCTACGAAGCCGTGGGTGAGGGGAAAAATGCAAATAAGAAATTCATTTCAGGTAGCGTGACCTTTGACATTTCACTTTCTGCTGTGTCAGCTAATACATCGAAACGGCTTTCAGTTCAGGAACTTGGCTCTGAGCAGATGGGTAGAAGGAAGAAAACGGGTAGGAAGAGGGTAGAGAAAGAAAATTGCGTGGAGCAACGTTTACTAGTCGAAAATCCTAGAATAGATTGCATGCCGAAATGCTGACTGGGGAATGGAAATAGTTAGGTTTCTTTATGATCAACTAATGAACAATAAACTTGCATACATCTTAACTCATACACACACAAATATACGTACACACACACACACACACACATACACACACGCACACACACATTCACACACAAAGATTTATATATAGAGACAGTATATTTAGATTATTTATATTGTTCCGACTCTTGTCCTCATCTTCATTGTTATATTTACGACGGTTCGGCCATTGTACGCTCCGGCCTTCTTCAGATGATATACGTTGGAATTTCGAACCGAATCCGTTTCGTCCACCAAGGTAGATTGTTCTAGTTCCACATGCCATGCCTTTTCTGGATATCTCAGTTTCAGTTATCTCCCTTTAGTAACTCAACTCTCTAAGTTTTTGTTCGCCTTTGCTGTGGCCAGGTATTGAACTTACAACTCTTTGGGTCAAATCACTGGATTATTTCAACCAATGCTTTTATCCGCTGGGCCATGTGTGCTTGGGGAACAATCTCATCCCGGTGGACAAAATAAGTAGTTCGGTTCCAAATTCCAACTGAAGAAGGCTGGAGCTTACAACGGTCGAAACGTCGTGAATATGGCAACAAAGATGAGGTCAACTGGCCGAAAAATGTAAATACAGTAGAATCCCTCATATTCGGAGTGCCTCATATCCGGAATCCCGCATATCCGGACATGATTTTGATGCGTATATTTGAACTATTTGGGTGATATGTAGCTGATTAGAAATTTCTGTTTTTCAGGAAATTTACTTTGGATAATCGCTTCTCCTTATTTCAACCTAATGGCTTGTATTGATGCAAAAGATGATGGGAATAAGAAGGAAAGAAAAACTTTGGAGTTATCGCAAAAAGTGGCAATTTTTAACAGACTAGACGCTGGTGAAAGTTCCTTGAAACTAATGGCTGAGTTCAACATGGGAATATACACGCCAGAATACCGCTTATTCGGGATCCCATAGGTAAACTCGTACACAAAACATCCTAGTATTGTTATAAGTTCAACATTGCATCATGACAGTCACAATGCAGTGTTGAATCCTATGACCACCTTGTCAATATCAACAAACAATATTGCGAAAACTTTCCTCCAACATTTAAAGAACACACACACACACACACATATATATATATATTGTTAGGTAATAAAATGTTTGGTAATCCGTATGGATAATCCCAAGGAGGATGTAATCGAGAGAGCTCAATGTCAAACCAGAGCGAATATTAATTTAAATTAAAAAAAAAAGACAACCTTAAGGGTCCATTGATTATATTTTATTTACCCAAGAAAGTGATTTCTTCTTGGTTCCTCGGTTCACATTCCCAAGATGTGATCTGAGGAACAAGGAAAAAATCGCTTTCTTGGGGAAATAAAATATAATCAATGGACCCTTAAGCTTGTCTGTTATTTTTTTTAATTTAAATTAATATATATATATATATATATATATATATATATATATATATATATATATATATATATATATTAATTGTCAATATATATATATATATATATATATATATATATATGTATGTATATATATATATATATATATATATATATATATATATATATATAATATTAATTGTCAATTATAAACAAAACTAGAACTTGTAAAACTTCGAATGACCCATATCCTTTATACCTCCATAAAAAACTACACATTATTAAGTTTCTAAATGATAAAAATCTATTAAATAATAGACATGAGTTAACGGTTTTTTGCCGACATCATCAAATTTTCACATTGAATAATTAGCATAAAAACAAACAAATAATAAAATAATTTTTAAATTCCATGGTCTAAATAAATAGTTTAAATGCCCTACAAAAAAAAAAAAAAATGAAGTCGTCAAAAAAACAAATGTTAGCGACTTACAACAGTTTTTTTATATATACAAAACCCTTTCAGAAAAAATAAATAAAATAAAAAAATAAATAAATTTCCATAGACACTTAACCAGACTAGACGATGTCATCTTCCGCTTTAAATTTAGACACCCCAACCTTACCCTGACTTGACGTTCTGTGAATGTAACTGATATATTGATACAAATTATTAAACCTTACGCCCCTTTTCTTTAAACAATTGCTCTAGCCGTTACGATAGTAATTTTAATTTCAATAATGAATATGCTTATAAAACGCGTAAATTTCAGGAATAAGTTATTCAAAAAAAAAAAAAATTCGCTTGAAGATGGAACAGAGCTTAGTACTTTCATTCAATTTAATTCAAATAATTATGTTGAAGTTTTCGGCTCTCGTTTTGAAACATGAGAGCTCTTATGCAGCGTTGGAATCATATTTTTAAATAAATAATTATATATATATATATATATTTCCAAGAAGTTAAAATCCAGATAGAGCTCTATGTCAAAGACAGAGCAAGAATATAATATAAAAGGCTCAAACACTAATATTCCATGGTCATAATTTATTACATCGGAATCGTAATCACGACCCAATTCATTAGATCTACAAATTCAAAAAGAAAAGAGAAATTATATCTCTTGGTTTAAAAAAAATCAGTGAATGTTTATGTGTGGGCGTGAGTAACAAGGGTGAGAGGGGAATGTATGAAAGCTCTAGAGTGAGGTGTAACAGGTGAGGGTGAGGAATAATATTTAAAAGAGAGAAGTTAAATAACGGTTTATTTAATGTGAGTGAGATACAGATAAATACGCGTTATTATTAGTTTCATCAATCGGCTACCGATTCGTAGACCTAAATTAAAAAAAAAGACACCGGGAAGTATGTGTGTGTAAATATATATATATATATATATATATATATATATATATATATATATATATATATATATATATATATATGTTCTACGGTTGTATTGAGCTCTTTTAGTTAGTTGTTTACTCGTGTCGGGGTTTTTTCTTTGGGCTTCAAACTTGTATCTGTGCGATTTTTTTCGACAGACTTTCATGTTTCTCGCTCTTTCTTTTTTATAACCTTTTTTCCTTCGTGATTGATTTGATTATTGGCAAATCAAAAATTCGAAGGTTTTTCGAAACGAGTATAGTTACCTATATATATATATATATATATATATATATATATACGTTTCATTGAATAATATAGATATATTTTGTCTACTTAGTTTTATATTGATCTTTTCCAGTTGTCTAAACAGTTTTTTTTGGTGTTGAGATGTTAAGATGAATACAATACATCATGAAAATAATAAACAAAAACTTCAAGTTCTCGTGGCCCTTCTTATCAAAACCAACCAACCAACACTGTAAAACAAAACAAACAAGTTCTATTGCCGAACCCCTAAAAACACATTTCTGTCCACCTTCATAACACAGGAAAATACTTGTTGACATCACAAATATACTCCACCACGAAAATAATAAACAAAAACTTCAAATTCTCGAGATCCTCTGTATCAAAATCAACCAACCAACACTGAACAAAATTTATTACGAATATAGCAACAACATATTAAAGTGCATATAAGATTTATATACTAATACCATTTAATATTTCTACCAATTCCCCGTCAGCTTCCTTATATTGGAACGCTTGTTTTGTAACAAAATTCCATGATTAAGACGGATAAATTGAAAACTTCTAAAATATCTTTGCCAGAGCGCGTTTATACATGTTTTTAAAAATCACCATCGCAACAGGATGCAGATTTTATCGCAATTATAATTAGTTTGTCTTTGTAATTTACCCTTCAAGATGATTTTAGAAAAGATCGAAAGTACTTGGGTTAAAAAAAAACTATGGCGCCTTCCTTGATGAATTTCATCTTAACATCAAGAAACTGATTAGACAATGGGAAAGGATCAATATCAAAATAAGTAGACATGTCTATATTATTCAATGAAACATTTTTGAATGAAGATACGCTGCCTAAATTTATATGTGTGTGTGTATTTTTGTTTTTGTGTGTTTAATAAAATCACATGGTTTGAAGATAGACTATATCGATCTTGAATAAATCACTTGCGATAAAGCTGGAATGTAATCCTCTAAATGTAGCAACCATGCCAACATTAAAATCCTTGGAAGGCTAAACCCTTTTTCTGCAGGTATTTGATAACACCACGATGCCAAATTTTGACCATTTTCAAAAGAAGTCACTACTAATCATTCTTTATGTCTTTGAACAGAGTTAGATGTGAATCTACACGGAAAGAATCAATGCAGTAGAGAAGAGTTGAAATTAATGCATGCAAGATTTCACAGCTCAAGGATAACTCCTTCATAGTTAGCCTGTGAACTTTTCAGCCAACCCTCGTCTATTCAACATAGACTCATTTCTTATCAGTTATTTTCAGGCCCTCCTTTTAGATACAATTATAAAATATTATCCTTCTTTCCTTCCTCTTCCACCCCCTTCCTTCCTCCCCTTCTTCCTTTTGCCTCGTTCCTTCCTACTTCCTTCCTATATTATTTCATTGCCTTCCCTCCCCTCCTTCCTTCCTTTCTTCCTTCTTAGATTATTTTATCGCCATCCCTCCCTCCCTTCCTCCGTTCGTTCGTTCCTTCCCTCCTTCCTTTTGCCTCGTTCGTTCGTTCGTTCCTTCCTTCCTACATTATTTCATCGCCCTTCCTTCCTTCCTTCCTTCCTTCCTTCCTTCAATCAGGCACTCATTTATTTTCTTTCTTTCTTTCTTTCTTTCTTCATTACTCTTCTTCTCTTCCTTCTTTCCCTCCTGCCTTTCTTCCTTCCTTTAATCTTTCTTCACCTTCTTTTATCTCTCCCCTCCTTCCTATTAATTTCATCTGCATTTCCTTCCTTCCTTCCTTCCTTCCTTCCTTCCTTCTCACAAACTCTAAAAACTTTTGTCATTCTTATCTGATTTCCAAATCCCAAAAAGAAGATAAAAATTTGATTTATGCACAACCCCGTACCCCGTGCTTGTGTGTGTGTGTGTGTGTGTGTGTGTGTGTGTGTGCGCGCTCGCATTTGCCGGTTAATAATATCTTGAAGAAACATTAATGTAAAACATTTTTTTTTATATGTTTTTCCATTAACACGCACACATACACACGCAGAGACACTCACTCACTCACTTACAAACACACACACACACACACACACACACACACACACACACACACACGCACACATATATATATATATATTTTAGGATGAATATTGGAATAATTTTTAATCTCTCTGATATGATAAAGAATAAAAGATGATTTCAATTCTAATTCGGAACGTGTAACAAAAGGCGACACAATAAGAATTCCTATTGTTTAAGAACATAAGGGAGAATTATTTCGCTGCCAGCAAAGTCTACTGCAGACAGGATGAGAAAAGAAATTCAGGATTTGCCGTACATTTTCTTTGTCCGGTTTTTTAAAGGTGTGATTAAATCAAACAACTCAAAAAAATTTAATCGTTAGTTGAAAACTGACAAACTTTACATTAATGGAAGGCAAAAAAGAATCATTTGTTCCAGATATAGTTTTTTTTTCTGAAATACCCGGATTATAACCAATGAATCGGCGTTAACTAAGATTTATAATATGGAACCTGAGCCGGAGGAATCACTTTCGGAACAATTAATAAATACGCATTTTAGACATTATCTCTTGATGAATATCGATTCAATTCACAGTAACTTGCATCATTTATGAAAATGTGCATAAATTCGTAACCCAGAACTTATACTGAGAAGAAAGCGCCTGTATACGGATAGAAAATGAATTCAGTGGCTAAACAAAAACAGAAAGGAGTTTGAGACATGGGTGTATGTTGTAACTTAGGGAAAGTTACGGAATAGAATAATCACACGGAGGTTGGTAATGAACGATAATACTTAGGACAAGATCAACACATATAAGATTTGCTATCGACAAAATGCTGTCAAAAATACAAAATAAATTCATCGAAACAGAGAGATTGTACAGGCAGAGTAAAAGACAGCAACAAGATTCTTCATATGTTGCTTCCTCTACATACAATATTTTTTCACAGACAGAGGGCTCAAAAGCATGTTTCAACTTGTGTTTGTGCTTTCAACTATTTTTACAAACAGCTTGTGATCCACACAATGGATTCCACATTCGAGACAATGAATAGCACCTCCTTGTGAAGACTGTAGCAAAGTTAGAGCGGTGATCTGCCTTGTATGACGTAGATGTTCAATGCGTGACCAAAAACTGTGATGCCTTTTAAGCCCAGACGTTTTCATTTCACACAACCAAGAAGATCAAATTATAGAAAAACATTTTATTTGGAATATTTAATATATGAAGAACTTTGACATAATTTGGGAAGGGGTTTAGAATAATCCAGAACATATATAGAGGGCTGCAAAATGACTGCATACCGGGTAGAAAAATCAGTAAATATACAAAAATAGAAAGAGGTGTAAGACAAGGATGTGTCTTCTCACCGGACAAATATGATATACCCAGTGAGGATCGAACTCACTACTTAGAAGTAATGGTCAGCCAGACAAGCTCGTTAACTATTACCCTACACCGAATTGCTGTTAATCGAACTCACTACTCAGTAGTAATGGTCACGCAAACTCACTCGTTAACCATTACTCTACGTCCAGCTGTTATTTACTAAGTTTAGCTTAGTTTTAATTAAGGTCACAAGTAGGAGGCACACAGTGAGGATCGAACTCGAAACTCAGTAGTGTTGGTCAACTAAACTTGTTAACCATATCCTATGCCGAATTGTTCTTATTTGCTAAGCTTTAAAAAAAGGTAAATAAAACAAAAGTACTTCCCCTGATATGTTACAGGGTTTTATATATATATATATATATATATATATATATATATATATATATATATATATATATTATTTGATTTGATCGATGCGGATCTACTAAAGACAAAGACGGCCTCAGATAAATTTACCGAAAAATGCCATCATGAAAAGTTCCAATTTAAGTTTTAAAAATCACATTTCGCAGGCCATTGATAGTGTGACGTGCTCCATCTTTATTGGGTAGACTATTAAACCGATACAGGGAGGCCATGCTGAAAGAATTAGAAATCCTACCAAGATTCATTAATGGCGGACACAATCTTAACAACATAAGATATGCAGATGACACAGTGTTGATAGCAGATGCATAATGGATTCTGCAAGACTCTTACAGAAGGTATTAAAGGTAAGAGAAATGAAGGACTAAACACAAACTCCAAAACAGGATTCATGATTGCTAGCAAAAGGGACAGCCCAAGATGGAAATTACAAATTGGGGATAGCAAATTCAAACAAATACAACAATTTAAATATCTGGGAAGTATTTTGATAAAAAAATGTTGATTACTAGATAAATATGGGCATCGATAAGAGAATGAGAAGTCCTACTAGGACTTATTGTTGGCGGCCACAATCTTAACAAAATAAGATATGCAGATGACATAGTGTTGATAGCAGACACAGAAAGGAGACTACAAGAACTTCTTGAAGAAGATGCCGAAGGAGAGTAAGAACAAAGAACTAAACCTCAATTGCAAAAAGACAGAATCCATGGTTGTTAGCAAAAAGAAACAGCCCGATATGCAAATTACAAATTAGAGATACAAAAATCAAACAAGTAAAACAATTTAAATATCTGGAAAGTGTTTTAATAGAGGAAGGATAGGATGGCACTGAAATCGCAAGACGGGTTGAGATAGGGAAAGATGCCTTCCAAAAGCTAAGCAAAGTATTAAGAAAGTTTTCTTCAGGTTTTATGCGAAAATTTCATGAAAAATATGGATTTTATATCACCTACACAACGATTGTTATTTGATAAATTTTGTCACAAAAAGCTGTTGGAACTGCTAAGGAGCCATGAAATATTTAGGAAGAAGGGTATTAGAATAATGAAGAACCTATACTGGCATCTAACTGCCTGTGAATAGATTGAAAATGAATTCAGTAAATATATCCCAAAAAATAGAAAGGGGGTGTAAGACACGGATATAACCTATATCATAAACAATTCTAAGTGAATTACAACTCCTATTATGGTTCATTATTGGCAGCCACAATCTTAACAAAATAAGATATGCAGATGACAGTGTTGATAGCAGACCCAGAAAGGAGACTACAAGAACTCCTAGAGTAGGTTATGAAGGAAAGCGAGAAGAAAGGACTAAACACCAATTTCAAGAAGACAAAATGGTTGTTAGCATAAAAACCGTCTAACATGCAAATTACAAATTGGAGATACCAAACTGAACAAGTACAAAAATCTAAATATCTGGGAAGTGTTTTGATAGAAATTTTGACACTGAAATCCTAAGTCGCAAAAGATGACTTTAAAAAGCTAAGCAAAGTATTAAAAAAATCGTTAGAAACAAAGAAAAGCGTACTGAATTGATAGGTAATATCAGTTCTGTTATTTGACAGTGAATGTTGGACAATCTCCTCACAGATGACAAAGAGACGTGAAGCAACAGGATTCTGGGAATACTATGGGCTGAACAGGTGATCAACAATGAAGGCTTAGAGAAAATAGAAACAGAAGCGACACTAAAGCTGGAGATTCGCTCGGAGGCCCCCAAAATATCAATAAAGTCACTGATTGATAAAAAGAAGGGTAGGTTTATTTGTTCGCCAGAACTTACGAGGGTCGATGGTGCATACGACGTTGGGGCTCGACGCGCCAACCGAAGGACGCTCTCTATACACTGACGATACTCTACAGCCTGTGAATTACCACTTTTCTTGCTGAGAATTCTTCCTTTATATAAGTGCTCACACTACCTAAATGATAGCACATCAGATCTTTATTCGGGGTCTGCTACGCGCCGATTTAAACATTTCAATAAACAATAGGGTTCACTTCAGTTATTTTTCATATCCTTTACGCGATTAGTAGGTGACCTAATTAGTAAGGAAACTAATTATTACTAAGAAAATAAGCCCAAGCATAGCCATCCAAATTATTATAATTATGTTAATTATTATATTTTTAATTAATTTAGATTTGTGTGTCTTAGAAAGGAATTTTATGGTTATCACCTTTTCATTGTGTGTGTGTTTGAGTGTGTGATGGAGTGCAAAGAAGAAAAACAGGAAGGAAGAGAGAGAGAGAGACAGAGAGAGAGAGAGGTAAAGGGAGACATAGAGAAAATCAGAGAAGTGATTCGGAAGTGAGAAAGTTGTAAAAAAATGAAAGAAAAAAAAAGAAAAAGAAAAAGAAAGAAAAAGAAAAAGAAAGAAAAAGAAAAAAGAAAGAAAAAGAATAAAAGTGAAAGAAAGAAAGACAAACGAAGAAAGGGAGAACGACAAGAAAAAGAAAAAGAAAGAAAGGAAAGAAAAAAGAAAGAAAAATAAAGAAAGAAAGAAAAGAAAAAGAAAGAAAGAAAAAGAAACAAAAGAAAAAAGAAAAAGAATGAAAAGAAAAAGAAAGAAAGAAGAAAGTAAAAAGAATGAAAGAAAAAAACGGAAGAAAGGAAGAACGAAAACAGAAAGAAAAAATAGGAAGAAAAAGAAAGGAAAGAAAGAAAAAGAAAAATAGAAAAAAGGAAAAGATAAAAAGAAAGAAAGAAATGAAAAAAATAGAAAAAAGAAAAAGAAAGAAAGAAAGAAAGAAAGAAAAGAAAGAAACTAAAGAAAAAGAAAGTGATAAACAGAGCGAAAGAGAGTCAAAAACACTGTGCGAATGAAGCAGAAAGATGAAGGGATAAGTCATAAAATGTTTTTTTTTCTCTTTCTGTGAAGATAAAAAAGGAATGGAGAAATATTGATAGCCATGTTTTTTCTTTGAAGAAGGCAGGTGCATTATCTTTAATGTTCCTTTAAGACAGAAATCGGGTGGAAAACCGCACCCCCGGGATGTGGTGGTTGGATATAGTTAGGTGTTGTTTCAATGCATTCGAATGAATATTTGCTGGGGTGGGGATTGGCGTCAATGTCGAGCAGAGCGCGTCTTCGGTGCAGCGGGTCGCTTTCAGGGTGAGAAGAAGGAGAGAAACGGAGCGAAACTCATTAAATGGTGGCCGTGTGGGTAAGAAGGCGAGTGTTTGGAGATGGAGCTAGACAGTTAGGCTTTGTGGAAGTTGCTCCAGTTCCCAAGAGAGGAGTTGGGCGATATCCAACAAGCGGCGCATGTATGTATAAAAAATGAGTGATTTTTTTTTCTTGTTTTAAACCAACGCATTTCAAAGAATGCATAACGCAGTGAAAACCTGGCAACTTAAAGTGCTGTTATTTACTAAGGCGGCTTCATTTCGGGACAAGGTCACAAGGTCACGAGTACAGGTACCCAATAAAGATCGAACTTACTCTTCACTAGTAATGTTAATGCTAAAATTATCCGTTTTAATAAACCAAACATTCGTTATTGCTGAAACAATTAGTGTTAATATTGGTTTCAATTTATAAAATGTTTTTATTAAAAGATTTTTTTCTTGAAATTACACTTCAGAAGTCCACTGTCATCGCTCTTTCTAGCATTGATAGGAGTTTCCTTTCAAATCTTTTATTTATGGTGGTGTAGAAAGCTTAACATCTTGATTATATTAGTGTTTACTCTCCTAATTACATTTGCCATCCATTTTTGTTGTTGGTAGTGTTCAAGTGGCGTGTTTTTTTTGTCGAAGCCCATTGTGATTTTGTAGCCCCCAGTTTATAAACTCTTTTGTAAAACCTAAAGAATTCCTTCACTTGAAGTCATTTTTAATCATTGATCTGAGAATGCGATTTTACAAAGATATTTTAGACACTTCTGAACGAGTCGGATGCTATGTATGACATCCGTATGAGAATTTGTTAAGGTTATTTTAGTTTTGTAGGGTCTTACGGTGTTGAACCAAAAGTAACTCCAGCGCAAGCTTTACTGTGTTCATTTTTTTTTATCTCTTATACTAAATTTATTAACAGGCTTGTTAACCATTACTTCGGACGGAGGAGAGTTTATATTGCTGGTACTTTTCATTTCATATTATCACATAGCCTAGCGAACAAGGATTTTGGAAGGAGACCAACACTTCTGCACCATCTCGAGTTAATATATATATATATATATATATATATATATATATATGAAGCAATATAGTTTTAATGTGCGCTATATTTATGGGATAAAGTGCTCATCATCAGAGATAGAGAGTATGTAAATATAAATATAAAAGTGAACACTGAAGTCAACACTCAGAGGCGACAGGCTGTTTCATGCTAGACGCAATTGTTGGCCTGACGATTGCGTCTAGCATGAAAGAGCCTGTCGCCTCTGAGTGCTGACTTCAATGTTCACTTGTATATATATATATATATATATATATATATATATATATAAGTGATAGAATTTTTTTTGAGGGGGATTTGAATTACCATTTTTATAGTAATACATCGAGTTTAGAAGAAGAATTCTTAAGAGAATGCAGAAACGTTTTGTCGTATTTTAGGATTCTTCAGCAGTGCGCATTCACTACCGATAATCGAACCCGGACCGTTACGATACAACGCGAGCGTTATACCCACTGGACCAACGGGCTTCGGTGACGAAGAAAAAACTGACTAGACTCGATATAGCGCTTCTACTCGCTAAATTCCGTGATGATACTCATCCAAGTATTCGAAATCAACGACTTGTGCCCCAAGAGCCACGTCTTCTTTCCCCAAGCCGCTCCCTCCAGAGCATCAGAAGCTGTATTCTATCCTCTTGAAAAAATATATATATATTGACAATACTAATATTATCTATCTATCTATCTATCTATCTATCTATCTATCTATAACATAATATAAAAAGCACAACACTAATATTCCTTGGTTATAATTTATTACATTGGAATAGTGTTTGATCCTTTAATATGATATTCTTGCTCCGTCCTGGACATTGAGCTCTACCTGGATTCTATCCTCTTAGAAATTTATATATATATATATATTGACCACTATTATTATCTATCTATCTATCTATCTATTATGGGACCTTACCCATAATAACATAATGGACTATTCCATACGTAATAAATACTGCGCCTCCAGAGGAAGCAGGGAGTTCAGTCCAAAGTCGGGCGACCGGCTGATCGGCTGATCGGTTGAACTCTCTGCCTTCGGGCGGGGAGGAACCCGAACGAGGCTACGCCGAAGGACGGAGTCTCTTTCGGGGAGGTAAACCGACCCTGAACCCATTTATATGGGTTCAAAGGGCATATTTTTGGCCGAGCCCACGGGCCTGGAGATCCCACGTTAAACCGGCCTTGTGCCATATGATGCTTTCGTGGGGGTGACTAAATACCGTTCAGTCTGAAGTCGGACAACCGGCTGATCGGTTGAACTCTGCCTTCGGGCGGGGAGGAACCCGGACGAGGCTACGCCGATGGACGGAGTCTCTTTCGGGGAGGTAAGCCGACCCTGAACCCATTTATACGCGTTCAAAGGGCATATTTTTGGCTGAGCCCACAGGCTGGGAGATTCCACGTTAAACCGGCCTTGTGCCACATGATGCCCTCGTGGTGGTGGTGGGGGGGTGACTAAATACTGTTCAGTCTGAAGTCTGGAGTGAAGTCCATCAGGAGTCTGTCAGTCAGAGCGAGCGAGTCAGTCAATCGAGTCAGAGGCAGTCCGAAACAGAGTCGCGTTCAGACAATTACTGCAAGACATTGGAATAGTGATACTGGTCGAGACTACATTGTTCTCACTACTAAGTCTGATTGTTCATACTAACACTTTCTACTTCTCTGGATATATTCCTGTTTGTAATATATCTGTGTTATTCCATACCTGTGTTCGAGTTCTTCTTTATTGGTTCTACCATGGACTATCACCGTGGTACAACGACCTGGACCATAACACTATCTATCTATCTGAGGGTTAATGAAACGGTCAGGGTCTCACCTAGAAGTGAATCCTCAATTTATATTTCGATCCATGGTCAATATTTTTTAAGTTGGGTCTGACTGAGAACTTATTGTACAGTTCAGATACAGCTGTCTAAGTTTGGTTAACAAGCAGTCGAGGAGAGCCGTGTATTTTATAAAGCAGGACTTCTGGTGTCGAAATCAGAAGAAACAAAAAAACCTTTAAAAGACATTCATTAAAACATAATTTAATATAAATTTCTGAATATTCAGCATAATAAAATGCTCGAGAGTCATTCCTTAGCCTTTACGATCCATCATTAAAGATGCAGGAAAAATGGTCAGTTTCCTATACCGCTCCAGTAAGTACCTGACTCCTCCTAGCATCCTGTAAGTTTACAAGAGCCGAATCAGATCAGGCCGTAAATGGAGAACTGTTGACATATATGGACAGGAGCTGTCCAGTTGTCTCTTTACAGTCTTTGTAGAGTCCAAAAGCGTTTCCACGTCCTTGTGGGCGATGAATTATTTTCCATTCTACATCAACCTTTCCAAAAGATGAGACGTTGCAAGCCTCTCTCTACTCTATCGCTATTTCCATGTTAAATGTTCAGATGAGCTACATTCCTTAGTTCCACCAGTTCAGACCTTTCCATGTAAGCCTCTCTCTACTCTATCGCTATTTCCATGGCAAATGTTCAGATGACCTATATTCCTTAGTTCCACCAGTTCAGACCTTTACATCTAAGCCTCTCTCTACTCTATCGCTATTTCCATGAAAAATGTTCAGATGAGCTATATTCCTTAGATCCACCAGTTCAGACCTTTACATCTAAACCTCTCTCTACTCTATCGCTATTTCCATGGCAAATGTTCAGATGAGCTACATTCCTTAGATCCACCAGTTCAGGCCTTTACATCTAAGCCTCTCTCTACTCTATCGCTATTTCAATGAGAAATGTTCAGATGAGCTACATTCATTAGTCCCACTACGTCAGACCTTTCCATCTAAGCATCTCTCTACTCTATCGCTATTTCCATGGCAAATGTTCAGACGAGTTACATTCCTTAGTTCCACCAGTTCTAAGATTCACGGCCAAGACCCGCCATCCAACGTACATTATAGAGAACCACCCTCATTTCCTTCGTAAAGTTCTACTCGAGCAGAAGCTTCTACCGAACCGCTGTTTTGTGAAACCGACTCCCAAGATGATGCTTCACCGATTACTACAATCTTAACCTGTTTATGTTTAGACCTAACCGTTATCTTCCTAATATATCTCCATAAACTGTACCATTTACTCTTTTACCTTTTATCTCGAGAGGCTCTTGACCATTGCACAGAGTGTACACTACTGTAAAAAAATGATGAATATATATATATATATATATATATATATATATATATATATATATATATATATATATATCAGATTAATAACAATATAAATTTTCTCACAAAATTTGCCAAGCTGATTGATGTTATATTCAGCAATCTAAGTCCAGAGTTTCGTAAGAGAAGCGCTTATACATCGTTCGGTCCCCTATATATATATATATATATATATATATATATATATATATATATATATACACACACAGTGTAACCCGGATATAAGAGAGTTGTCGGGACCGGAGAAGTCTCTTATATCCGTTTTTCTCTGATGTGGTGTGGTGTGGTCTATTTTATATACATTAACAGGCTCTAATTTGGGACCAGAGAAAACCTCTCTTATATCTGGGTTTCTCTTATATCCGGGTTACACTGTGTGCGTGTATATATATATATATATATATATATATATATATATATATATATATATATATACTACTGCTCAAAAGTTTGAACCCACACCCAGAATTAGCATGGGATGAACTTGACAGAAGAGTGAAAAAAAAAAAAAAAAAAAAGGAATAAAAAAATCATTGAAAAAGAAATGGAATCAGTTATGAATTATGAAACTTACGCTTTGAGAATGTTTTACAACGAATGACAAAACTTTGTGCTGCAGTAATCAAGGCTAAAGGAGGATATTTTGACGAGAGCAAAATTTAATGATAAAATACTTTTTTTCTTTTTGCCCTAATAAAATTTCTCAATAAGAAATCATGTCTCACGTTTTTAAAACCATATATAATAATTTTATCTCATTTAAATTACAAAACAATTACTTTTGGGGCCAATTTTGAAAAAATTAACAGGCGTTCTTCAAATCTTTGAACTATAGTGTATATATATATATATATATATATATATATATATATATATATATATATGAAAAAGTATAGTCTTAAGGTGTGCTATATTTATGTGATCAATATCAGGGATAGAGCGTGTGTAAATATAAAAATGATTGGCCTGACGATTGCGTCTAGCATGAAACAGCCTGTTGCCTATAAATATTGACTTCAATGTTCACTTTTATATATATATATATATATATATATATATATATATATATATATATATATATATATATATTGTGTGTGTGTGTGTGTGTATGTGTGTGTGTGTGTGTGTGTATTATTAAAGACACAGAATAAGTAACTCCTTTGGGATTATATTAAAATGGCACACAGAGGAATAAAGTAAGATGCAAAGATATAAATACAAACGATAAAATTTTCTTAGCTACGAAATTTTTGAGGATAAGTTCAGATTTAACAATATTTTCTCGTCTTAAGATGAATATTTAAAACTTTGGAAAAATATTTATTAACCAACAAATTTGAGATTAATAAATCTAATTTTGGGAGCCGATGTTTCCTTATCTAAACCATCGACTTTTAGTTTGCTAGCTCGTCTTTCTGTTAAGCTTTGACCAGAGGTTTGTTATATAAACAAAACTGAAATTATCACATTCAATTAAATTACTCAAATTTTTTCACTTTTATTCCCGTACTGGCAGCCATACCCAGCTGGTCAATCACAAAAAACGTTCAATTAGAATTGAGCAAAAACAGCATCATGTTTAGATGTAATAGAGTCTGTCTTCTTTCATTAAACAAAATTGAATTAATGCAGTTACTGATATAACAGAAGTAGTCGGTATTTATTCAATCGAAGTAAGCAACATGAAGACCCACTTCAGACCACAATTATTTTAGAGTTTTTGAAATTCAATTTGTCAATGTGATACCAGGAATGTAAAAGAGGATACATTTATAAAGCAATTGTTAAATTTGATGAAAATTGGTTGAAAGATCAACAAAAAATAAGAAAGAAACCAGTAAAAAAATCGCCATTTTTTTGCTATGTATTTGGGTTTTCACTATATGGATGGAGTGAATTATCAAGTTAAATGACTGTTAAACAATCAAGTTATTGTTGGCTACAATTGAGTGAAGTTTGTATTAGATTGCTTGAAAATTGAGGGAGTTTTAGTTTAAAATTTGTGTTGAAATCGATTTGTATTGAAATCGACTTTTCGTTTTTCACGGTTTTTAGCTAAACGCAATGGCATAGAAATAAAAATGAGGTGATGTTAAGTAACCTACATACCGAGTTTGAAAGAAATCGGAGGAAAAAAGTTGAATTTATCGATATTTGATCGGCTTTATATATATATATATATATATATATATATATATATATATTCAACATCATCACTTGATAAGACACCGAGGGTGTTGAAACAAAATGGCTATTTTTGTAGTGATTTTATAACATATTAACGTTATAAATTTTTTAAAAATAAATAATTATATATATATATATATATATATATATATATATATATATATATACATATATATATATATATATATATATTAGGTTGGTGCAAAAATAATGTCGTTTTATCACATATGTTAATATGTGAGAAAACGACATATTTTTGCACCAACCTAATATATATATATACATATATATATATACATATATATATGTGTGTGTGTGTGTGTGTGTGTGTGTGTGTGTGTCTGTGTATATATATACGTGATTTCTTGGTAACGATTTCGCTAAGAAATAACAATAAGAAATTTGTTCTTTTGTGTTAATATTCAAAGGTAAGTAAAGAAAGAAGCAACTGTGTTGGTCCATCTTTGATACACTCCTGAGTATGACGATAAACTACATCCAGCAGCAATTGGAGATTTTCAGGAGTGTAGAACCGACACTTAATTGCTGTTGTTCCCAGGTCCACTATGACCTAGGGTGGTAGCACCTGTTAGGGTCCCAGTTATGGGCAAACAGTGAACCCCCAAATGAAAACAAACACTATGAAAGTATAAAAATGCATTTTATAGTAAAAATACCAGCAATACATTCTTTTTTATTAAAAAAATTATCAATAGTACCTATTTATAGTAAAATGACCAACAATACATTTTATAGAAAAATGACCAATAATACATTTTATATTAGAATAACCAACAATACATTTTTATCCGTGGTTGAAGGTATATAATTGCGTTCAAAATATTTAGATTTTGGTCTTAAATAACCCATAGGGGTGTTAATATGCCACTAAACAAAATCAACCAAACTAAAATTTTAATAAATGCTATAGAGTGGTGATTCCTAAAATATGCGTCGTGATTCTCCTCGGCTCTACGGTTAGTTCCCATGGGCAGTGTGGGCAATTTAAAAAATGTAATCCTGCCGGGTAATTCTAATGCAGCGTGTTCATACTTAGTCATAATGATAGAAAGCGACATCTAATTTGTTCATCTGGTGTTTTTTCCTCCATTTCAACACTAGATGGCACTAGTGTCGAGTTTATATCTTTCTGTATCGTTCTAGAAACGGTTTCAAATATTTCTAGTACACGGCAGTTAGGTATATTCTTTGCTGTGCCATTTAAAGAATGAATCTACTGATGGATTGTGGCAGGGTTAGATTATTAAAGTGTTTAAATAAAACAATAACTAATTCGAGTAAGTTAGCACTTTTATTGGTGTATTGTTAAAAATGCTGACAATGATTTCTTATGAGCGCCACCATTTTGATTTCAATCAGATACTCTGCAGAACAAACTAGAAAAGACACCTCAACACACAATATAATAAAGATACGTCACAGAACAGGTCATATTGGTAGTTTATAACACAAACATTAAGGATTTTGAATATATATATATATATATATGTGTGTGTGTGTGTGTGTGTGTGTGTTTGTGTGAGTGTGTTTGTGTGTGTGTGATACAGTGAAACAGTCTCTCTGTGGATGACAATATAAATGCTCTCGAGAAATCCAGTTGAGCTCTCTTGAGAAAAGGGTAATTACAAACAGTGACTCCTACTGCTATTAACGCATTGCTCTTCAAGTGGATTGAGCTCTCCGAGCCACTGGCATATTTCGTACAGAAAAACGTGAAAATTTCCCTTTCTCTCTGCCGTGCGACGATAGCCTAGGGGTAGGATCTATCTATCTATCTATCTATCTATCTATCTATCTATCTATCTATCTATCTATGTCAACAACACGTAATAAAATTTTCATAAAGATGTATAAATTCAACTTGAAAATGATTTACGAAAAGTGAGTTTTCTAAATAGGCGTAAGTTCATCTTCAGAAACGGTAGTGTTAATAATATAAGTAAATAGTGTTTATTTAAATTAAATTAAGAGGCACGATGAAGTAATGGATAGCGGCTTGTATTGAGGAATCGGAGAGCTGAGTTCGAATTCCATTACATTCACTTACGTACTAATACCCTTGGAAAAGGTATGAATCTCCTCCCTATGGGTAAATAGAAGGACAAACCGGGTTCTATAGCCTTGGATGACAACTGGTATACCGCAGAAAGAAATGGCAACCTACTGTGGGAAAAAAAATCTGCCTCGAAAGATACATGATCGCCTAAGCAATTATCCCGCTTGAGCGATCATGTACATAACTGATTGACTGTGTGGCTATAGGAAAATTCAACTGTTCCCTTGTTTCGAATTAGGGCATCGCTTAGAAAAAAAATACTATTATGCGTTCAGGATGCTGTGGTTTGAAAAAGGTTTGGCGAAACAATAAATATTTTCTTTCCCGTCATTGAAGTTAAAGATCAAATCCTACTGAGGTTGTAATTTGCCGATGGTAATTTTTTAAAATAATTGCCCCAAATCAACGATTCAAGTTCAATAGAAAATTGTGTTCAAAGAATTTTGATTTTTACAGAATCGGGTCACTCGTAAACAATTTCAATTTGTACAAGAAAAAAAATCATTTTCTTCTCAATGCTGTTGATTCTAAATTTTATATAAGCATTTTTATCTCAATTTTAGTGATATTTTAAAACGACAAATATCGTAGAGTCGTTTCTTTGTTGAACTGTTATAATCTAAACGCATTCACACCAACATATTAATGAATACTTACAGTGTTCCTCTTTCACAGGCAAAGGAAAATCCTGCAAACCAAAAGAAAAAGAAAAAATCATTATTTATTCCCTTCAAGATGATTCGATTGCAAAATCCTAATTTTTTTTAACAAGTTTGTCCATGCTATCCAAAAAACTGACAACGTATTTAAGTCCTTAATATTATTAACTAATCTAAAAGCCTTCGGGCGGAGGGATTTTGAACTTTTGGCCTTTTACCGTCAGCGTCCTATAAAGTTATAAAAATTTAGAAATAATAAAATTATTTTATTTTTATTCGACACCTTCATTCGCCATAATCTTTCTTCACATACGCAACCAATCTCTAGTTTGTTTATATTTATTTTGCGCGCAATTTTTATTTTCTTTTAAAATCACCATTCTTTCTGATCCCTTCACATAAAGTCAATCTATATAATATTTCGAATACGTTACAATACGAAAAGAAAAAAAAATATGAGCAACGTACCGTGCCCCGCTTAAGTTTTAAGTGCGGTTTAATTAAACGATATCAATTGCAATTGTAACGAAAAGCGAAAAGGTAAACCTTTAATAAAGAATTGCTTTTTTTAAACGTTTCATTCTGTTCGATATTTAAATTTACCTTTAGCTGAATTATTTAATTTTTAATTGCATGTAATTACAGTATTTACTACCTGTTATTTCAGGTTCTTTATGATTTGTTGAGATTGAAAAACGGACGGACGATTAGACGTTCACTGCACTTTATATATATATATATATATATATATATATATATATATATATACATATATATATATATTTTAAGCATTTCACCCCAAGCAAGGGGCGGGACGCAAGAGGTTACAGAAAATTTAGAGCAAGATCAGATAGGAGTGATAGAAGAAAGGATGAGGGTAGTGGATAGATCAAGGCAACTGGAGATGTCGATTGACATTACACTTGAATAACTGGAGACTATAGCTCACAGGGAAACAGGAATAGGGAAGGGAGTTCCACAGGCGAGAGGTGCGAGACATGAAGCTATTAGAGTAGAAGAGACAGCTACATTTAGGAGTTTCGACAGTGAAGGGGTGAGAGCGGGATGCCAGCCTCGTAAGGCGCTGGAACTCACGACGTCTGGGAACCAGCGAATGCAGCTCCTCGGAGCAATTTCCATGAAAGTATTTGTAGAACAGACAGAGGGAGGCGACGGCGCGTCTGTGAGAAAGTGACTGTAGACGAGACGCCAGGGCAGGGCCAACTAGATTGCATATCCGCCTCTGGAGCCTATCAAGAACCCCGAGGCAAACAGAAGGGGCACCAGACCATATATGGCAGCAATACTCCATACAAGGGCGAATTGTTGATTTGTAGATCTGGAGGATCGACTCCGAGGAGAAAAACTTCCTGGCGCGGCTCAGGGAGCCAACTTTCCTTGCAGTGGACGAGGCAATTGATTCAATGTATTTATTCCATCTCAGGTCAGCAGTCAACGTGAGACCGAGAAGCCGCAGAGAGTTGCTCTCGAGAAGTTGAGCGTCAGACATTCTAATGGAGGGAAGGGAAGGATCTCTGTGGTGATTAATAGAGAGCAATTTTGTCTTAGAAGCGTTGAAGTTGACCAGCCAATTCATGCCCCAGTTCACAATCGATTGGAGGTCCTTTTCGAGACGCACGGCCAGGCGAGTTTTGACAGCGAGACTAGATTTGTTTTTGAGGCAGGAATAAATTGTGGTGTCATCCGCGTAGATGCCAACTTGTGAGGTTATTGAGTCAGGAAGGTCATTTATGTAGATAAGGAATAGAGTGGGGCCCAGGATGGAGCCTTGAGGAACACCTGCGTTCGTGGGATAGGAACTGGAGGAGAATCCATTGAGCACGACCTTCAATTTACGGTTTGACAGGAATGATCGTATTAGGTTATATAATCGACCCGTAATGCCATAACCCTGGAGCTTGCGAAGAAGGCCGGCATGCCAAACCCTATCAAATGTCTAGTGCCACGGCTCGGGCTTCTCCGTTATTTTGAAGAGCTCGGTAGACCGTTTCATTGATGGCCGTAAGCACATCGGCTGTAGATCGGGCAAAGCGGAAACCATATTGCTTGTCTGAGAGCAGATTATGGGATGTGAGGTGGTTAACCACCCCGGTATTGATTAGGGCTTCGAAGACTTTGCCGAAGAGGGGAAGAAGACTGATAGGACGGTAGTTGGAAGGGTCAGAGGGGTCTCTGGGTCGAGCGTCGAGTTGAATGAAAATTTCCGAGCAAAGCATTCAGCCTTGTTGGTAGAGGAGGTCAGGACTTCGAAGTGGTTGAATAAAGAAGGTATAGAGGGTTTGCAATTGTTCAATACGCACTTGCAGAGACGCCAATAATCTTTGGAGTCAAATTTGCGAGATGCAATACGTTCCTTCATCCGAGCCGCAAATAGTGACTTAGCATCGTTGAGGACACGCTTACATTCGTTTCGCGCGGAGGCAAAGAGACATCTATTGCAGTCAGACATGTCGCTACGGAATAGGTGGAAGTAGTGGTTCCTATGGGCGATGGCCGCTGAGCAAGCAGCCGAGAACCAGGCGGAGGAGCGCGACTTGACCCTATATTTCCTTGATGGGATGAAAGCGTCGATTCCAGCTTTAACCCAGGAAGAGACTTCAGAAGCACATTCTTGAACGGGGAGCTTAAAGACTCCATCCCAGGGGACATCGCGGAGGAAATCACGGAACGCGTCCCAATCAGCTCGTTGATAGTAGAACGAAGTTCTAGTGGTAGGAGGTTTTTTATAGGGGGTGGAGTTGAAGGAGATGTTAACTGATACTACTGCATGGTCAGAGTTACCAAGAGGGCAGAGTTGCGAGGCGCTGCAGGATTCGGGGATGGAGGTAAAGCACAGGTCTAGAAGAGAGGCTTTACCTTCCTGGTTGAAGGCAAAACGAGTGGGGAAGTTAACTATCTGTGTGAGGGAATGGGAGATTGAAAAATTGAGCGTTTGAATGCCTGCGTGGTCAGTAGTAGCATTCTTAAGCCACAAGGTGTGATGGGCGTTAAAGTCACCAAACACAAAAATGTGAGCAAACGGGTGGAGGGAGAGAGCCTTGTCTATGCTGTTAGAAATGCTATCGAGTATCTCACAGTCTTGAGAGGATGGAGAGTGGTAAAGGAAGAAGAGATCGCTTGTCGCATTGAGGAGAGGGAGTCGGAGACACATGTATGACTGGTCTGGCGATTCGAGAGAGGACTCTCTGGCCAGAGGGAGATGTTCCTTGACGTAGACACCAAGACCGTGCATGTGGGTTAGAGAGTCTTTTCTGGAGAGAGGAAGATAGCCAGGGATCGAGAGATCAGAAGAGGGGATAGACGAGACAAGGTTTGTCTCACAGAGAGTTAGTATATCCGGGTCGTTTGCAGTGGGGAAAGATTCCAGACTGCAGAGGTTTGTCCTAATGCCTCGGATGATGGAGAACGAAATGTTGAGGGGTTTAGGTGGTTTTTGAGAGGCTGGTTTAGGGTTAATATTTCGGTTTTTGTAACTCATGTTGAATTATTACTAAAATGTTATTAAGTATGGCTTTCGAATTATTAGTAAATTATTATTAAATATAGTTTTCTAATTATTATTGTAATTGTCTGCTGTTCTTTTAGTGAGTTGCTGTTTTCAACTTCCGAATTCGTAATTAACTTTGAACAGTCCGCCATTGTTATAAGAAAGACATTCCTTGGTGTCGCCAGTACAGTAAAATGTTACGATCAAAAATATGCGGTGTTCGTAGGATGTGTATTATAATATTGGAAAAACACTGGAGATGAGTCAAAGTGTAAAAGTTATTAAACGACGCGTTTCGCCCTATTGTGCTCGGCTTCTTCATATCGAAATGGAAGAGAAATGTGTTTCGAAATCGATTTTTGACGATAAATGGGGCAATGAATTAAATTACCTTTCTTCCATTATATATATATATATACATATATATATATATATATATAACATTTATTATATATATATTTATTTAAAATTATATATATATATATATATATATATATATATATATATATATATATATATATATATATATATATATATAGTTGGATTGATGTAACTTTGTCTGTCGATCGTAAAAGCGTGAAACCCAGGGTCACAAACTCACATCAATTCCCCCCCCCCAAAAAAAAAAAATCGCAGCCCGGCAAGATTTGAACCTGCGTCTCCCTTGATAGAGGGAACCGTCGTTATATCCGATGTGTTTATACCGATTCGGCCACAAAGAACCTTCGCCGAATTGAATAGTGTCTTTAAGCGAAATTCTTCTCATCATAGAATCTCGAACTTTTCATATATATTCTCATATTTTTGTATCTGCTAAAAAATGATAAGTGTATGTATTGGAGCCTGTTGGAGTCTGTTGGATATTAAATCAGTCCACTCCGAGTAGATCTGTTTTTTTTTCTCCCTTAGATTGTATACTGCATTATGTTACTATTGCTTTTGTGATGATCCGTGATATTATGGATAGTCCTGACCTTGCAATTTATTGTACAGAATTGTGAGATTGGAACGTTCGTAAGACATTTTCTTCTTAGTTAATATATTTTTTTACAGTATGGTTCACTCTGTACAAGGTCCTGGGGCACTCGAAGTAGAGGGTTACAGTAAGTGACAGTTTATATGGATAGGAGCGGAAGATAACACTTAATGCCAGACTTCAACCCGTTAAGATTGTAGTGATTGGGGAAGCATCCTCTTGGGAGTCTGTTCCATAGGGCAGTGGTTTGTGGGAAGAAGCTGTTTGAGTGGAACTTATTTCTCACCACCAGAATACGGAGGGAATGTGAGTCGTTTGCCTAAGTGGCATGGCAGGTGCTAGCCGTGAATGTTAGACCTTGGCGGAACAAAGGAATGCAGTTGCTTCGAGCATTGGAGAGTGGAAAATTATTTGTCACCTACAAGAGACGTTTTTGGACGCTATCGACATTGGAAAGTGATCGGTGGATAGTTCCCGGCCAAATATGACAACAGTACCCCATTTTGGGCCTAATCTGGCCAGAGGAGTCAGTTACATACTTTTAAAGGTACAGGGACCATTTTCCTTGAATTTTTAGCGATGGATCATATGTAAGATTTATTTTTCAACGTGTGAAACCTTGTTCAGTTATTTTATGTCCAATTTTGTATGGGGCACTCAGTGAGGATCGAACTCATGACTCAGTAGTAATGTTAATCCACACTAGCCTATTCATCCATACCGAATTAAGTTGGTTGATTTTTCGACATGTGAATCCTTGTTCAATTATTTCATGTCGCATTTTGTATGGGGCACTCAGTGAGGATCGAACTCAATTATCTGTAACAGCCAAGTAGACTGGTCTTGTTAATCATTAAAACACGCCGTGGTATTTCGAAATGAGAAAAGGATTTTAAGTAGAAAATGGTGCGTAATTGTCCCTAATCTTTTATGTACGAGGCCCCTCCCTTTGTGCGTGTGTGTGTGTGTGTGTGTGTGTGCGTGTGCGTGTGCGTGTGCGCGCGAGGTCGTATTTTGTTGAAAGGGTAATTTGTTTTATTCCTAGTTGCTTGTAAGATCTTAAGTGTCAAGTCTCAGTTGGCAGCCAGCACTTTCGTGAGAGGCGGTCTTATTTTAAATACACTTTACCCCCCTCTCTTTTTTTTTTTTAAAAAATGTTTTTTCATGAAGGGAGTTCATCTCTTTTATTAAGTACATGCACCTTCAGGTGAACATTAAGCAGAAACACATTTAGATTAGAAAGTCGTTCTTGACAACAACAACAAGAAAAAGAAAAAAAAAAGATGATTTCAAGATTTGCTTAATTAGTTTTTCGGTTAAAGAAAAATACAAACGTAAAATAATATTTTATTACACAGTTCTTACATATCTGTCTGCATCCGAAACGTATTCCCAAACACGTGTTATCTTACTACCCATGAATCTAGTAATGATTTCTTTATTTTGCTGAAATAGCTGTGTATTTACCACTGAACCAATGTTTATTGTTGCAGATAAAAAGCTAGGAACGCGAATGCTTATTTTCAAGAAGAGAAGACAGGAAAAAATATTAGTAAAACTGGCGCAACACAATCTTATTTCCACGCATTTCCCCCATTCGTGCCAGTGCTAAAATAAGTTAAGATGTATGTCAGTCTGTTCACTATCTATCTATCTATCTATCTATCTATCTCTATTTACATCTATCTATCTATCTATCTATCTATCTATCTATCTATCTATCTATCTATCTATCTATCTATCTATCTATCTTTATTTACATGTATCTATCTATCTAAGTCTATCTATCTATCTAAGTCTATCTATCTATCTATCTATCTATCTATCTAAGTCTATCTATCTATCTAAGTCTATCTATCTATCTATCTATCTATCTATCTATCTATCTGGTCTCGGCTAATGGAAAGTGATTGAGCCGAAGTAAAGCCAGACAGGCCTTCTCTCATCTCCAAAAGTTTCTTAATTGCATTTACTCTTTTCCTCTCGCGTAATTATTTGTTCACGCTGTAGAGTTTCAATATACATATATATTTTAACTGATACAGATCTCATCCATATACGAGTTTTCATCTCACAAGGTTATTTAGGGTAATGACTCAAGATCTTCGGTAATTATTTTGGTTGCGTAGTAAGTTGCAGTGTTGGGGGAAACTATACCTAGCTCAGCCTATTCTGTGTTCAGTCCCCTACATTTATAACGGCTCCATACATCGAGATATTTGAAGTGTTTGGTGTTTATTAATTCCACATTGTGAATTTTGAAAACACGTCCCAGATGGTTAACATTCCATATTTGTTTTTTTTTCTGGAAAAATATTAAAGCTAAAAGTTTTTCCCCAATGTCTTATTTAGCTAGGTTTGTTTTCCATTTTCGTCAAGCGAAAGAGTTTTACTGAATCCTACCTTCCCTGGGAAGCTGAGTTTAAGAATTTCCTTGACAGAGTCCTTCTACTGCTCTTAGCGAATACTTATATCTCTCCTGTAGACAGGGAATGTCGACAGAAAGACAAATAGCATTAGAAGAAAGGTTTTCTAAGTAATTTCAAGCTGAGCTTGGTTTAGGGGGAGACTGCGAGAAAGGCGGGAAATGAAAAAGACGGGAATGGAAGCAGACGACAAGGAACAACAACAAAAAAGGAAAAATGCAGTAAAGAAGAAAAATAAAAATAAAAAAAAAAACGTAAAGACGAATAAAGGAAATAAAGATAAAACGAATGAAAATGAAAAAAGAAATAAGGGAGATGAAAAAGAAAGAAAAAAGAAAAGTGGTAGAAAATGGACAACAGAAAATAAAGCCTGAAAGATCTGAAGGAAAGAAGATAAGAAAGAAAAAAAAAATGAAAAGTGAATGTTAGAAAATTCTTGTTTTGAGAGCAAAGAAGATATGAAAAAGGAAAATAAGAAAATGAAAAGATTGAATAAAGAATGAAGAAAATAGAGATAGAAGAAAAAGAAAATAGTGAATGAGAAATGAAAAATAAAAACAAAAGAACATAATAAAATGAAAGAAGAAAATGGCGACGAAGAAAAAGATAAAAAAAATGGGTGGAAGTACGTAAAAGAAAAAAACTATCATACAGAAATGGAAGGAAAAGGAAAAAAAATATGTCTGTTAAGAAGAAAAGAGGCAGTAAAGAATAAAGCAATAAATGAACGAAAGAAAGAAAATGGAAAATTGAAAGGAAAGAAGGTAGGAAGAAGGAAAGAGAAGAAGGAAAGAAGAAAAAGAAAGCTTCCTTTTGAGGGAGAAGAAGAGTAGGAAAGAAGGAAGGAAGAAAGGAAGGAAGGAAGGAAGGAAAAATAGGGAAGGAAGGCAGGAAAAAGGGTAGGAGATAATGTAAAGGAGGAAGGGAGGAAGGAAGAAAATTAAGTAGAAAGAAAATGAAAAATGAAAAATCTGAATGAAGGAAGGAAGGTAAGAAGGAAAAAAACGAAAGAAGGAAAATATCGAGGGAAAATAAGCAAAGAATAAAAATGAAGCAACTAAAGAAGGAAGCAAGGAAAAGAAGAAAAGAAGAAAAGGAAAAAAAATATAAAGAAAGAAAGCGAAGAACGAAAAAATCGGAAGGAAGTGAATTAAAAAAAAGGAAGGGAAAGTAAGAAAGGAAGGGAGGAAATTAAGAAGAAAGGAAGGGAAAGTAAGAAAGGAAGGGAGGAAATTAAGAAGAAAGGAAGGGAAAGTAAGAAAGGAAGGGAGGAAATTAAGAAGAAAGGAAGGGAAAGTAAGAAAGGAAGGGAGGAAATTAAGAAGAAAGGAAGGGAAAGTAAGAAAGGAAGGGAGGAAGTTAAGAAGAAAGGAAGGGAAAGTAAGAAAGGAAGGGAGGAAATTAAGAAGAAAGGAAGGGAAAGTAAGAAAGGAAGGGAGGAAATTAAGAAGAAAGGAAGGGAAAGTAAGAAAGGAAGGGAGGAAGTTAAGAAGAAAGGAAGGGAAAGTAAGAAAGGAAGGGAGGAAGTTAAGAAGAAAGGAAGGGAAAGTAAGAAAGGAAGGGAGGAAATTAAGAAGAAAGGAAGGGAAAGTAAGAAAGGAAGGGAGGAAATTAAGAAGAAAGGAAGGGAAAGTAAGAAAGGAAGGGAGGAAATTAAGAAGAAAGGAAGGGAAAGTAAGAAAGGAAGGGAGGAAGTTAAGAAGAAAGGAAGGGAAAGTAAGAAAGGAAGGGAGGAAATTAAGAAGAAAGGAAGGGAAAGTAAGAAAGGAAGGGAGGAAATTAAGAAGAAAGGAAGGGAAAGTAAGAAAGGAAGGGAGGAAATTAAGAAGAAAGGAAGGGAAAGTAAGAAAGGAAGGGAGGAAGTTAAGAAGAAAGGAAGGGAAAGTAAGAAAGGAAGGGAGGAAATTAAGAAGAAAGGAAGGGAAAGTAAGAAAGGAAGGGAGGAAATTAAGAAGAAAGGAAGGGAAAGTAAGAAAGGAAGGGAGGAAATTAAGAAGAAAGGAAGGGAAAGTAAGAAAGGAAGGGAGGAAGTTAAGAAGAAAGGAAGGGAAAGTAAGAAAGGAAGGGAGGAAATTAAGAAGAAAGGAAGGGAAAGTAAGAAAGGAAGGGAGGAAATTAAGAAGAAAGGAAGGGAAAGTAAGAAAGGAAGGGAGGAAGTTAAGAAGAAAGGAAGGGAAAGTAAGAAAGGAAGGGAGGAAATTAAGAAGAAAAGAAGGGAAAGTAAGAAAGGAAGGGAGGAAATTAAGAAGAAAGGAAGGGAAAGTAAGAAAGGAAGGGAGGAAATTAAGAAGAAAGGAACGGAAAGTAAGAAAGGAAGGGAGGAAGTTAAGAAGAAAGGAAGGGAAAGTAAGAAAGGAAGGGAGGAAATTAAGAAGAAAGGAAGGGAAAGTAAGAAAGGAAGGGAGGAAATTAAGAAGAAAGGAAGGGAAAGTAAGAAAGGAAGGGAGGAAGTTAAGAAGAAAGGAAGGGAAAGTAAGAAAGGAAGGGAGGAAATTAAGAAGAAAGGAAGGGAAAGTAAGAAAGGAAGGGAGGAAATTAAGAAGAAAGGAAGGGAAAGTAAGAAAGGAAGGGAGGAAATTAAGAAGAAAGGAAGGGAAAGTAAGAAAGGAAGGGAGGAAATTAAGAAGAAAGGAAGGGAAAGTAAGAAAGGAAGGGAGGAAATTAAGAAGAAAGGAAGGGAAAGTAAGAAAGGAAGGGAGGAAATTAAGAAGAAAGGAAGGGATAGTAAGAAAGGAAGGGAGGAAATTAAGAAGAAAGGAAGGGAAAGTAAGAAAGGAAGGGAGGAAATTAAGAAGAAAGGAAGGGAAAGTAAGAAAGGAAGGGAGGAAATTAAGAAGAAAGGAAGGGAAAGTAAGAAAGGAAGGGAGGAAATTAAGAAGAAAGGAAGGGAAAGTAAGAAAGGAAGGGAGGAAATTAAGAAGAAAGGAAGGGAAAGTAAGAAAGGAAGGGAGGAAATTAATAAAAAGATAGGGAAAAAAATAAGAAAGGAAGTAGGGAAGGTAAGAAGGAAAGATAGAGGGAAGGGAAAAGGAAGGAAATGAGTGAAAACGAAAGGAAAGAAGGAAAAAGAAAGAAAAAGAGGGAAGAAATGAAGGAAGCCAGGAAAGGCAGAAAGAAAGGATGGTCGAATTGAAGGAGGGGTAAGAGGAAGGAAGAATTGAATGAAAGGAAAGAGGAAGGTTGAATTTGAGGAAAGGATAGAGGAAGAAGAATTGAAAGAAAGCGAAGAGGATGGTACAATTGTAGGAACGGAAGTGGTGTATTAAGGAAGGAAGTGCTTTTATTGACCAATCTATACAAATTGTTCGGAATGCTGAAATCTTTTCCACTTCTTTTTCCCTTTTGTACTGTAGTCAAAATGAATTTAGTGTCAGTCTAAAGAACTGTCTGTCGCTGTATCTATTTTTACTTTACCCATCCGCCTGTAATAAGACATCCCATTACCGCCCGCCATCATTCCCCCCACGGGGAAGTGTCAGTTGAGTGTGAGTAAATTTAACATTCTTTTCCTGGCCCCCAGATCACTTCATGCAAAATATACATACAGTGTTTGAATTAGAAATAACTCCATCTTAGTCACATTGCACCCCCTTCCACCAACACACACTCAGATATTTCTGTAAATTGAAGAAGGGAAATCTTATGTATTATCTGTGACGCGACAGGATAAATCCTTCCTTCGGAAATATGCTTCAAAACCGAACGACGAATCAGACAATGATTTTAACCAATTCTGAGAGGATTATTTCAACCCTGACCCTTTCTTTGATATCTATCTATCTATCTATCTATCTATCTATCTATCTATCTATCTATCTCAGTATGGTCATTATCTATCTATCTATCTATCTATCTATCTATCTATCTATCTATCTATCTGATCGCTGCTAATGTAACGTGTTCAAGTTGAAGTGAAACACAAGATTTAGTTACAGATTTTCTAGGCAGATAGGCCCTTTCTCCTCTCGAAAATGTTCTCCCTTCTGTTTATTCTTTCCCGCCTTTCCTCGACTATTTTACTTCCCCCCCTTTTCCCCCGTTCAAGATTTCCAAAGCTTTTAACTGTTTCAGATATCATCTATCTGTAAACTTTTTGTTGGCATCGCACCTGTCACTTTTTATTTAATTATCTTTCGAATTTGTCGGAAGTTCTACGACTTTCTGATGAGAAAATACCCGTCAAAGACAAGCCAGCTGTATGTTTTTGGAGATTCTCGGATGGCGGGGGGGGATTATTGCTACAGACAAGTAATTATCGTCTGAAGTTACTTAAGAATCTTGAAGAATGCTTTGTCTTTTCTCCTCTGGGAATTGAACCTTACCACCATCATTGTTCTATCACTGGATTTCTGCTGTGGGACGCTGTTATTATTATATTCCTCAAGATGTAATCATTCCGTCTCTAAAATCGGGGACAAGGATCGATTAATGATTCTAATGGGCTGAGAAAACTTCATGATGTTTAATAATGTTGAATAATGTTGAGGGCTAAATTTTCGCTACCATTGATTGTGTGTTTTGCTGAACAGGTGGTTGTAGAATCCAAGAATTAATGCCAGAGGAGAAAAGGAGAAATATTGGTTTTACATGGGAAATTTATTTTTAGTGAAGTTGCCAGGTTGAAAAAGGTGACTTTCAGCGAGTGGGAAGCAATTCAAAAAAGACGATGGAATATTCTAAGTACTTCCGTTGCTAGGGCGAGTAAGCAGTACGAAAATAGGAACTAGACGAGATATCCCGAGACATGGTCAGCGGAACGAGAACAACCCCCTCCACCACCGTAATGGGATTCAGTTTGGAATTACCTGAAAGTTACCCGGATCGATATGCACCGGAACATGGCTGGAGAGCACAACGGCCAAAACGTTGTGAGAACAACAAAAATGAGGGTAATAGTCCAAGTGTAACAATGTAAAAAAGTTATTTTCTTATCAATCGAACTGTTTTTCTGCTATCTACACACACACACACACACACACACACACACACACACTAATGTTTCATTAAATAATATAGAGAGGTTTTGTCTATTTTATGTAAATTCTTTTCATATCGTCTGATAAGCTTAATAACATTATCATTAAAAGAAGCGTCTCGTATGTATGAGTTTGTCGTTGCTTGGAAATCATCCATGTAAACAAAAACAGACTATCATTATTGTTTTGTCCGTGTATTGTTTAATATATTGTAATGTAATTACCATCTTTGATAATGGCTTATGTAAGCCGAAAGCTTAGATAGGATTAAAAAATATGTATCAATATTGTGATTTTCTTTCTTCGTTTAATGATAATGTTATTAAGCTTATCAGACGATATGAAAAGAATTTACTTAAAATAAATATACAAAACTTGTCTATATTATTTAATGAAACCTACATCAATGAAAAAATGATGCCTAAATACACACCCAATATATATATATATATATATATATAAGAGAGAGAGAGAGAGAGAGAGAGAGAGAGAGAGAGAGAGAGAGAGAGAGAGAGAGCGTGAGAATTTGTTTGAAAATAGGAATCAACCTTCAATTATGGTCTTCAAGATCTGGTTGGATGAAAGAACTCTTTCATGGTATTAATCTGTATAATATCCAACAATTTCTTAAAGGAATCCAACTGTATTCCAAAATATAACTTCAACAAAACTACAACATTAAACACACCTATCACTGCCTCTAGTAATTATGTTCACACAAACATGTATAGGCACAAAAGTCGAGTATTATCTACCATGTATTCTATTGTGAAAGCAGAATAACATATGTATATGTATAGGCACAAAAGTATCATCTACCGCGCATTCAGTTGTGGCCAAACTTTAATTTGCTGATGCATGTCAACCCGAATTTCTGTAATTTTTTTCCAAAGTATAAATCGCCGTTGAAAATAAAGACATTTCATACCATGGACGAGATTAAGTAGAACGCAATGTGGCTGCTGATGGTGATCCCGATAGAAGATATTTTGCATTATTTTGATAACTGAGTCCGTGATGTTTCAAGGCAAGTATCTTAAAGCCGACTAAAACATTATTTCTCTAGCTACACCAGTTAATATTTAATGACCTTTTGTATCAGCAAAATCCCGTAAACTTGGGTAGATAATATTTGTTAACGATGGTACCCTTGTAGACTTTATAAGTACGAGAAGTTTATTTATATTTTGTACAAAAGAAGCAGAAATCCCTTTGACGCAATTTAATTTTACTGATTTCTACTTCATTACACTTTATACTTCCACTCGCTTGTGAAGATCTCAAAGTATACATCTTTATTATTGAGTTAACTAGTTAGAGATATCCATAAATAATTCTATATTTTAAAGGCCTTATCTTTCTAGCCTTTTGAGCAGGTACATTTTCGCAATTTGATTACGAAAATGGCATTTGGTAGAAGGTTCAATTTTTTTTCTTATCAATGATGATTTGAATAAACACACTAGCAGATAAGATTTTTCACTTTGAACGTTTTAAGTCGGAAATCAGCTGACAGCTGCGGTAAAGTTCGCGGTCCAACTAACTCGGGATTAACCTCTTAGCGTTCATTGTTCCACAAGGGGAACATATTTTAAGAGATTATTTTTTAAAATTATTATTCGGGTAACTGGAGCTCGACAGCCCATCTCAGGGAAAACAAACCCCGACCCCCCCCAACTGCCTTGCAGTCATATCCGAAAATACGGAAAGGGCTATGGAAGTAAATCCAGACAGAAAACCCGGAGTAGGGACCCGAAAGCGGTTAGCTATCAATCCTGACAACTTTCCGGCAATCCTGCAGCCAAACCAATCCTAAATGTAATGATTTGTATTCATTTGGATCTTGTTGGTACGGTCGAGAAGGGTGGTGGTGGCATGCTGTCTGGGCCGTGCATGGCCTTCATATACCATCACCAATCTAGAAGAAGGAAAATTCTGAATTCAAACACCTGCAGACTTGTAACCTGAGGGACGGATTGACCGCAACTCTCGTGGTGCAAAGGGTACCGATAAGCCATTGCATCATGAATTGCCTTGAATGTCACCATGAACCACAATTAGGAGATGGGGGAGAGCAGTAACCATAGTGGTGCAAAAATGCATTAACTGATTAAGATGATGATGAATTAATAATTTGTACTCTTTCGGGGATATAGTGCGTTTGAACATATAGAAAATGTAAGCATAGCGATCAATACGTTTAGCTATTTTCAGACATGGCCTGTTGGTCACTTGAGCTTTGAGACTGACTGTTAAACATATATATATATATAGCGTGGGTGCACAGAAATCAATTCTGTGCACCCACGCTATATATATATATATATATATATATATATATATATATATATATATATATATGCAACATTGGTGGAACTGACTCTTTCTTGATGCAGTCACAACTTCACAGAGCTGGTCATGTTGCAAGAATGAGTGATGACAGAATACCTAAGGCCCTTCTGTATAGCCAGCTTCACAATGGACAAAGGAGTGCTGGACGGCAGTGGCTCAGGTATGAAGGCAGACAAAAGAGTAACCTCTCAGCTGTCAATGCCCCTCATACCAACTTCGAGCAATGTGCCCTGGATAGAAATAACTGGAAATAATTGTGCCATATTGGTATCAGAAATTTCGAAATCAGTCGTATTGATCGGCGAAGAGACGAAAGACAATTAAATAAAAAATTTAAAATAATTTTAATTAAATTAAAAGCGTCAATTAAATATCTCTGTTTCTATAGCCCGATGTCCTCAATTTTGCACAATATATGGACTGTATACAGGACACTGGCAGGACTGAAGTGTCCCATACGACACAAACATAAAAGCTGAATGAGGTTGCCGGATTTTCGTACGTCGAAATCGACGGGAGAGTCCATTATTGATTATTTAATTATTTATTGTCGATTATTATTATATTTACTTGTGTTTATGTATTGTGTTAATTTATTTAATTTTACCTCTTATTTTATTTATTTATTACGAATGCTGCAATAAACATGCGTAAAATAAAGTATATTAGTAACCAATGCATCATTCACAAGTATATATAAATAGTCGAGACAAAACAATATTCATGGCCTGAAGGTTGCATCTAGGCATGAAACAGACTGTCGGCGATAGCCGTTGATCTCAGTGTTCACTTTTATGTTATCTATCTATCTATCTATCTATCTATCTCAGTTCTTTTTCTATCTATCTATCTGGGACAAAGTAGAAAAGTTTATAAACGACGTGTTTCGCTGACATGACCTGGCGTGTTGGTCTCGGCTTCTTCAGTTTGAAATAGAAGGCAAAACTATGTGTAAGGCCATTTATTTTTAAGTATAAGAGGGGAATAAATGAAATGACCTTATATATATATATATATATATATATATATATATATATATATATATATATAAGTAAAACAAAATTTAAACTATTTTATCCGTCAAATTTTATTAACCGGCCTATTAAATCCACACACACAAATAATTGTGCCATATATATATATATATATATATATATATATATATATATATATATATATATATATATTAACTCCTGAAAATCATTTTCAGATGAAGATTTTGCAGTTTTTTTGTTTTAGTTTCATCCCTTTTTCACACCAGGTGGATCCGTCTATGAAACTCTGGAGTCGGAATGCTAAAGGTAACGTCAATCAGCTAAGTAACAGATCTTTTACTTTAATTATATATATATATATATATATATATATATATATATAATGACTTTACCTTATCAGAACTGACGATTAGAGACCAGAATATGTTAAACACACACACACACACACACGCGAGCGAGCGCGCACACACACACACACACATATATATATGTATAATACTGAGCACCTGACCAATTTTCACCATATATCTAGAAAGCTTTTAACCCAGATATGTCGGGTAAGAACTCCTCAGGTACTCAGTCACCCCCCCACCAACACACCCTGCGATTTTATCCGGTCATGGCCTGGTGATGGAATCAGTTTTCGCACGTCAGTGTATATACTTGTAAAATCCAGTATGCCGGCGTCTCTAATTCTCGGTGGAAGATCTCTGCTTTTCACAAAACTCAACCCTTACGTAAGCATCGGCGTCCGTTTCGCCTGAACTTTTCTATCGGGCGCCGACATTTGAGCATGTTTCGCCCGCCGCCTCCGCCATCCAATGAAGAAGCAAAGAAAGGCGAGAGAGAAGAACAAAAATGGAGAAAGCTAAATGATTGACGAAAACCAGAGAATAACAAAACTCCAGCCGTAGAGCTATGATATTTATTTATCTTACCTCGACACAAAGTCAGGTTTAATGTATGCACCCCACCCCATGCGCACCTTCCAGGCACTGCGGTACGCGGGTGGGTGGAAGACCATCATTGTTTACTCCACAAGGTTAGTATCTGAAAAGCATCATGACAACCCACACAAGGCTGCTCTTTTAATGCAATGATGAAGTACTGCAGTGGACTTGTAAAATTCACTGCCGTCACACAACCCTTGATCTGAACTAAGACAGCGATAGTTAGAAGGATCGTTCTGAAAGGCATTTTTAGTATCTTCAATCCTCATTGGGTACTCTACCCTTGTAAACAAGGCTTAACGTCAAACAGCAGTTAACGAGTACTGTGAACTATTACTGGTGTATTCATACTTGATTAATGCTAAATTATTGTGGGCTTGTGTCAAACTTATTTCATTTAATATATATATATATATATATATATATATATATATATATATATATATATATATATATATATATTGCAAGGAATAGATACAAATTATTTCCTAAAGGCATTAGGAAAAATAAAAAGTAAGAGATGAAAACATTTACAGAACAGACCAACCGGTTTTGTTCCCAAGCTCATCAGGGTCGACTGGGGACAATTTAACAATTATTGCAATATATATTTTGACTCACACAAACACCCTACATACAAATAAAACATTAAAAAAATGAAATGATTAATGGTATGAGGGGAAAAAAAAATTCAAACCGCGCGAATTTGCACAGCACAAAGGAGAGAAAAAAATTGGGGAGAGTGTGAGGGGAATGTATGATACACACTAGAGTCTAATAACGTAAAGCCCAAGGAGACAGTCTTTTTTTGCTTGCAAAGAGACGGCTCCATGGACCGAATATACAGAGACTCAAGTGCTCGCAAATGAAATGGAGAGTGCGAACTGGACATTACAGTAAACCAATTCGGACTGAAATCCTTCTCACAATCCCTGCAATTTATCAAATGTTCAGTGATCGCTGACCCGGAAGTATTAACCAACTGGCTCTTACGGGCATCCGGATTAAGAACTTGCAATGGGACATGCTGCCTGATCCTACAACCTAAACGTTGGGAAGTCCTTCCTATGTAGTTGCTACTGCAACCGCATTTAAAAGAATAAATCACGGAAGAAACATGATGGGGAGGAAGAAGATCCTTACGCAGAGAGGGAAAGTCAGAACGAGAATTTTTTAATTTTTTTTTTCCCTCATACCATTAATGATTTCATTTTTTAATGTTTTAATTGTATGTAGGGTGTTTGTGTGAGTCAATATATATTGCAATAATTGTTTCACCTAAGCGGATAGGTATGTCTATCTATCTATCTATCTATCTATCTATCTATCTATCTATCTATCTATCTATCTATCTAGTCTTGTGGATCATTATTATTTGGGTGAATTTAGGTACTTAAAGACACATGTCCCAGTGGATAAAGGTACTAGTTAGATCCAGTGACAGGACCCAAAGAGTTGTGAGTTCAATACGTGGTTAAGGCAGTGGAGAACTTGGAGGAGTGAATTAACAGGAGATAACTGATAAATGACATCCATTAAAAAACATTAAAAGAACAGTCTACCCCAGAAAGCGAAATAAAGGGTCCAGTTCGAAATTCCAACCATTTGAAGAAGGCCAGAACGTTTGATAAATATGGCAACAAAGATGAGTACTATAGTCCGGATAATGTAAATAGTGTGCATAATTCCTCATCTTAGAAATATAGACAGATATTAAATGTGGTCTATAAAATTATTTATGAGAGCAATGCTGTATCTATCTGATGACACTCTGGACTTATGAATATATGTTTTCCGGTGTCAGGCTACTAACTGGAGTGATTATTGAGTGGAACTATCCAGTCGAATTAGTGTGAATTATTGTGTGTCAATGATTTTAGTTTTGATTTAGGATTTAATAGACATTATGCCAATCCGCGCTACTAACAAAGTATTCACTGAAATGGTTAATTATCTTTGTGTGACTTTTGCTTCTTTTTTCCTGCTAAGTATTTATTTGTGGTTGTAATTAAATACTGTTTTATCTTAACACTGAACTCTTGAGTTATACTTAATTATAAACGTACGTTACAAAACATATAGAAATAACTTCAACCACAACTTTGGCATAAACAATACCACACATATTAAAAGAGGAAGTAATCTACTTAAACAGAAAATTCTCGAGAGTGCTGCTATCTAATTTTACCAAAATATAAATCTGTGACCCAGATTTTTTGAAATATCTCTCTGAAAGAAATACCACATTCCAAAACCAACATACATGACAATAAAAATATTAAAAAATTAAAAGGAAATTCATAACATTGTATTATTTAAAATATATGATACATAAATTAATCCCAAACTGAAATATTATAAATAATAATTATATTATAAAAAAAAGAAATGCAAAAACATTTACTCACTTGCTTATGAGACATTAAATTACATCAGTTAACATCTTCCATAATTTACCTAAACTTTTCAGTTAACCTGATGTATATTTTTGAGTTTTTATATTTAAAAATTCAGAAAAACTAACATTTTTACTTTTCTTCATAAATACTTGTTGCAAAATAAAATCCTTATATTTGCTTTGATGAAGGACGAAACATATTGTCAGGCTTTTCCTATTGTCTTTATTCATATCCTTTTACAGATATATCTTTACTTATATTTGAAATTTTACACACACACACATACAGACACATATATATTTACACACCATGCACTTTTTCACTTTTGTCATTTATGATTATGTAGTATACACAGCTTGTACACGGCATAGGTGACATAAAATCACCTGTGCTGTGCATGGGAGGCTCAATCTGTGTCTATTTGGGGATATCTTATGTGACCAAAAATCTGTGTAGCAACCTTGCTAGATGCCATAAAAAAACATCTTTGTTAATACCGAGAAATAACTTGAAGGGACTTTGCCAGTGTGACGAGCAAATTTCAATAAATCAGCCATATATAATTACAAGCTATTTCAACAATGTTGGAGGGAAAGTTTGATATCCATCTTATATCAATGTTTAACGGCTCAGTGTCTGGGTCAAACGTGGTTGAATGTATAGAAAAGGCAAAACTCATTTGCCTGATGAGTGAAGTGAAATGGCCAGAACATGTGATTCTTCTGAGACTTGAGGTGTTTGCTGTTGATCAGCAATTACGTAAAGAGGAAAGGAAAAAGCAAACATATAAAATGGCCCTTTATATTGTGTTTGTGACTGACAGGTTTGTCATGTATGAACAATTCCCTGAGCATCGCCTTCAACCAGGGGAATCCGTTGATGTGTACTTGGCAGAACAACACAAATTGGCTGTATTGTTCAGGGGTATCAGTGACTGTGGCTTGGTATGCACTTTTGTCAAGGGGTTGCCAAATCCTATGAAACAGCTCCTTTGCGCTTCTATTCAGATGGGGGTATTGACCATCAAACAGATGCCCTCGAGCAATAATGAAAGACAAGAACCTTGAGAGTGCTGCTAGTGAATCTTACCAAAATATAAACCAGCTCCCTGGATTTTTTCAGATATCTTTCCTGAAAGAAATACTCCTCTCCCAATCCAACACACGTGACTATAGAAATGTTAAAAAATAAAAAGAATATAGTTAAATCCATAACCTTCTATTATTTATCATATATAAATTAATTTTTTAATTTTCAATAGTTTTTTATATAAAATATATGATACATAAACTAATCCCAAACTGAAATATAAATAATAATTACATTATAAAAAAAGTTTTACCGTTTATGATTATATATATCACTTAGCATCTTCCATAATTTGCTTTGACTTTCAGTCAGCCTGATGAATATTTTTTAGTGTTCGTAATTTTAAAAATATCTGAAAACTAACGACATTTTTAATTTTGTTTATATATGCTTACGTTTGTCTTGATAAAGGCCATCAGAGGACGAAACGCGTTGACAAAGATAAATTTTCCTCTCGTCTTTATTAAATATAGTTCTTTTACAGATTTATTTTTAGTCATAATCGAAACTTTACACACACACACACACACTCACACACAGACACATAAAATTCGTTTATTGATGAAAAATTGTTTCATGCTATATGCAATCATCAGGCCACGTCGTCTGAGGATTGCATATAGCATGAAACAGACTCTAAGTGTTGCCTTCTATGTTCACTTTTATATATATATATATATATATATATATATATATATATATATATATATATGCATGGTTCATTAAAAACGACAGACAAGGTACTACGGTTAAGATTTTTATTTATTTTTTTTGTGTTCGAACAAGAGCTTTCTTTTCTGGACAAAGAGTGCGTAAAAACTGTCGAAATGTTTTATAGCTCCGAGCGCTTTCGGCTATACCTTTAGCAATTATCAAGGATGATTCGATTTTTCAGCTTAATTGAGTGCGTATGCACTATGTTTATGTTTTAGTGTGTTGTAGAGATGTTTTTAAGTTCCGATTACGGTTAGCACATTGTGTCCTTGTTCGTAGTTAATATTGTTAATATATATATATTTGAAAATATTTTTGAAAGTACAAAATCTAATTATAGAAATAAAAGCGTGAAGCTTAATATTACTAGACATATTAAAAGCGAAGCAACCGGTTTCGCTCCCGCTCTTCAGGCCTCCACGGGAGATTCAATTTAAATTAAAACACTAGAAAATGTGCAGTGAGAAGTGAAAGGGGAAGAAAAAAAATGAGCACAAGGAGCTAGAGACAATGACAGCAAACCCCAGCAAACATTCACGCTGTTTACAGAGGTAAGGCTTGCGGGACCCGATGTAAAGTGACTCCAGCACCTTGAGATGAAATAACGAGTGCGACCGGGACAGAACAGTGAACCAGTCAGTACTAAAATTAGCAGCAAACCCTCTGTTACATATATTCAGGCAGTTATATGCCATGCGTAATACACGCTTAGACGATCATGTATCTTTCAATCTGACGATACAGATTATTTTCCCGCAGTAGGTTGCCATTTCTTTCTGCTGTTGACCCACAGACAAGGATTCATAACTTTCCCAAGGGTATTAGCATGTAAGTGAATGTAATGGATTCGACTGGAATTCGAACTCGGCTCTCCGATTCCTCAATCCAAGCCGCTATCCATTACTCCTCCGGGAAAATCTAAAAGAGGATTCATATCTTTCCCAAGGGTATTAGCACGTAAATGAATGTAATGGATTCGACTGGAATTCGAACTCGGCTCTCTGATTCCCCAATCCGAGCCTCTATCCATTACTCCTCCGGGAAAATCTAGAAAAGGATTCATACCTTTCCCAAGGGTATTAGCACGAAAGAATTCGTACTCGGCTCTCCTATTCCTCAATCCGAGCCGCAATCCATTACCCCACCGTGCCTCCATTATGAGGTTACTGTTAATCTAATCTTAATGTCGGTATTCTAATATTCATTTCAAAATGAGTGTTGCTCAAAATTAGTGTCGCCATTTTAATATTAAAATCCTTTTGTATTAAACTAAAACCGAAGACACCGAATTATTAAAAGAAGTTTTTTCAGTTGTCAGGAAAAGTGAGATCTGTTTTAGACAATGAAAATAAGCGCTCATTTTCCACTGACGTCATTGCTTTGAGGAGCCAATTGGAAACATTTGCACAGTTGCTAAAGAAGCGTCTTTTGATAGAAGGCCATGTCTCTGTGCCTGCAATAGAAAGCATCAGGGTGTTGTGGGAAGGGGTCTGGCACTAGCAGGGTCTGGACAGAAACTTGATAAACCACAGCAGGTGTGTGCGTTTTTTATTTTTTGGAATAAGTTTGTTTGGGCAACGAAGCGACTGAAGCAAGCTCGAGAGAATCAAATCTAACAACGCCGTCTGAGTATGTAATACAGAATCTGATGTTGCGGGAGACAATTTTAGAAGTTGGTATTTATTTAGAGGTAAACGTTAAAGAATTGCCAATTCTAGAGCTTCTTTCCTTTTTGCTTGCGGCTAGAAATCAAATGACGTCAAAACCACCAACCAATAAAACTAATGGACCATTGATAACTGCTCCCCTCCTCCCCCCCCCAAAAAAAAAAGAAGCAAGGAAGGAAGGAATTATCAGCCTTGAATTATTCATGTTTTCTTTTTGTTTATCTGTTCGTTTTTTTTTTTGGTCATGGGAAAAATTGAACAAGTGTTTTGTGTTTCTGCACATCTTAAATAAAAACGCATGTAAAAGTAATTTTCTAAAACGTATTTTATATTTTCTACTTCTTTTTTTTAATAAGAAGTCGATTTCGGGCGTAAGATAATATCAACTGAGCAAAACCCGAACATCTTATTGTCTTAAATTGGTTCGTAACAGAACAATGCAAAGAAAACTGAAAATTGCAATATCTTTCATGAACCATTTCCGGGTGTGTATTTCTTTCGTATAGTTTATACATTACTCTTGTATTACATATTACAGTGTAACCCGGATATAAGAGAGTTGTCGGGACCGGAGAAGAAGTCTCTTATATCCGGGTTTTGTCTATTTTGTTTAGGTAAGTGTGGGAATAATTTGGGACCAGAGAAAATCTCTCTTATATCCGAGTTTCTATTATATCAGGGTCTCTTATATCCGGGTTACGCTGTATAGTATATACTTATTGTTTTTAAGCATTTCACCCCAAAGAAATAAA
>OZ010612.1:2282404-2309904 GCA_963932145.1 Acanthosepion lycidas
ACCTAATGTCTTCAGCTACCATTTTTTTTACCAGGGGTCATATTGCAATTTTTGCTGTTATCATATCATGTTTTTACCAGAGCTCATATTGCAATTTTTTGTTGTTATTATCGCTTTTCTCTGGCACTCCATATTACTGGTTCCCATATTGTATTTATTTCTATGCTTGGTTGGCTAAGAAGATTTTTGTGGCCTAGCATATGTACCGAAACGTTGTAATCAATATGGCGACAAAGATGAGGACAATAGTCCGAATAATGCAAATAATGTACATAATACCTCATCTCAGAAATATAGACAGGAAACAGTATTAAAAAGTGTTCGATACACGTGTGAAAAAATAGAATAAAATTAAAAATAACATGCTGAGTCTTTAACTTTTAACGTTACAACTCTCTCTCTCTCTTCATATATGTATATATATATATATATATATATATATATATATATATATATATATATATATATAGGTGTGTGTGTGTGTGTGTGAAGAAATATAGTCTTAAGGTGTGCTATATTTATGGGATAAAGTGCTCAATATCAGAGATAGAGCGAGTGTAAATATAAAAGTGAACACTGAAGTCAACACTTAGAGGTGACAGACCGTTTCATGGTAGACGCAATCGTCAGGACTGGTGGCCTCTAAGTGTTGAAACGGACAATTGCCCCTTAGTATATATATATATATATATATATATATATATATATATATATATATATATAAATTGAAGTCAACACTCAGAGGCTGTCGTCAGGCCGATTACGTCCAGCATGAAACAGCCAGTCGCCTTTGAGTGTTGACTTCAATGTTCACTTTTATATTTATATTTACATACACTCTATCTCTGATATTGAGCATTTTATCCCATAAATATAGCGCACCTTAAAACTATATATATATATATATATATATATATATATATATATATATATATATATATATATATATATATATATATATATAGTAATAAATAAATTAAATGTTTACTTAACCTTATTCTGATGTTTGTGGATATTAGATCCTCTTTCTGAGGGGATTTATTTGTAAAATTAATATATTTACAAAAATAACCGAGATAGGATAATCTCGTAAGTTCTACATTTTATGATTTTTGTAAGTAAATCCCCCCTTAAAATTAAGCAAGTCCAACAGATCCGACGAAATAAACTCGGCTACTACTTTCGAAAATGAGCTCCAATCAGTGGTTAACTGGGGCATGAAATGGCTTGTAAATTTGAACGCCTCCCAAAAATAATTGCTTTTATTTAATCACCACAGGGAACCTTTTCTGCTTACCATCAGCCATGCCGGGAGAGTAATAATCTACGCTTTCTTGAGCTGACGTTTTCCTCTGGCAGGAAGTGTAGTGTCTAGAATGAATCAATTGCTCGTTCTACTGGTAAGGAAAGTTGATTCACTATATCGCCTATATCCATCTTGCATATTTATAAATAGTCCTTGTCTTTAATACTGCTGCCATATCTGGTTCCTGCTGTATATCTGGAGATACTTGACAAATTTCAAAGAGGTGTCTGTAATATCATTGGTCATCTCGACTTTAGTCATTTTCACCCATGTGACGTGGCTTCCCTCTGTCTTTTCTTCAGATATATTCATCACGATTCTTCTGATGAGTTTTTATCCTTTATGGGACGTAATGCAGGTCTCTATTTGTACGAAAAATCCTGAAACTACAAATATTGAGACGATATGGTTCAACATCTCTCCGGGGGCCTCTCCATGAAGACTGCGTTCAAGCATGAAACAGACTGTTGCCACTCGGTGTTGACCTCAGTGTTCATATATTTATTATGTATGTATTTAGGTTTAATACAAATATAAAACTGTCACTTAGTTGATTGATGTTACATTTAGCACTGTTTTCTGGATAGTATTATCTCCGTCGAATAGCGACGCCAGGTGGCAGTGCTTTTGTGATACCAATGGTAAAATGTTCTAAGAGGTTTATGACTACTGGTGGAGAAAGAGCAAACGACAACAATAATCATAAGATAATAGATATTTAAAAACACTCACAGGAAAACCTTATAATAATAATAATAATAATAATAATAATAATAATAATAATAATAATAATAATAATTGTTCCCAGTTATCATTGGGATGTTGGGGTCTACACTGAAAGCCTCGTATCCCATCGTTTAAGAAGTCCGAGTTATTTGGCGCTGTGAATTTTTCTGCGAATAGTGCTCACCATCTCAGATCCTACGATGGAGAACATTCATAATGCAAGATCTCCGGTTGAAAACAAAACAAAACAAAACAAAATGGTGTGAAAGAAGAAAGTATAAGAATAAAAATAAAAAGGACTCGAGAAAATACGCCACCATTTTTGACGACATGAGGAAGAAATGGTTTTGTTATCAAGGATCATTCATTCAGATTTTGTATTCATATTTTGGTTTTATTTAAATCTTTCGACATTAGAAATTTCAATAAGAGACGTTCGCATACTTCAAAATCTTGTGTGTGTGTGTGTGTGTGTGTGTCCACTTGCAGTTTACACACGCACACACACGCACACATATTCGGGAAATAATTTGGTATTTCTCGCTATCAGTTTGTTCGTATCTATCTATCTATCTATCTATCTAAGTCTATTCATGTATATATCTGTCTCTATGCATATCTACCTACCTATCTATCATTTTATCCTTAAGAAGATTTACAGAACAAAATTGATACTTCATTCTTCTTAATGAAATGTTCATTATCTTCTAGTACATTTTACAGCGTTGCCTTTCTAGTTGTAAATACTTTACTTTGCATTTAAACAGAAAATCTTCCGGTAATATAGTATCTTCTAACCTTACCGCAAGATTTTTCTCTATCGGGGGCGTGGGTGGCGGCGAGGGGTGGGGGATGTTTCTTGTTCGCTTAAAAGCCGAGAGCTGCTTTCTCGTCGTTTCGAATAATCGTCGACGAGCGTCTGAATTGCAACCTTTCGGCGTCTAATTTACCTGAAGAACTTGCATATCTATCCAAGTAGACACGCAACCTCTCCCCCTACAACCCGCCATGTAGCTGCTGACGCACCCATAACCTACTACGACCCTCCCTTTTTTATTTCGTCACTTCTAAGGCGGCGCTTTTAGAGATGCTATAGAGAAAAACACACGCAAGCGGCACGCACATCTCTTTCGATTAGTGTCGGTGCTCAGCTGGTAAAGTCTTTAAAAGTGTGAATCTGCAGATACGGTTTCAGCCCCACTTGAAGGCATAATGCTTTTCACATTAAAATTGTCTTAGAGTTTTTAGCTCTGTGATCTTTGTGGTGAATGGTGCCGGTTGTCTCAGGGGTAACGTTATTTTATTTTACTGTAAGGCTCACAAGGTGTACAAGTCATGAAGGCCACTCAAGGTAGAGTTTTACGTTAAGGGATAGTTTATATGGATAGGAGGGGAAGATAACGGTTAACTCTAGATTTGAACAAGTTACGATTGTAGTGATCGGGGAAACATCCTCTTGGGAGTTTGTTCCACAGAGCCATGGTTCACAGGAAGAAGTTGTTTGAGTGGAACTTATTTCTTATCGATGGAACACGAAAGGAATGTGTCTGGTTTGCTACTATGTAAGTGGCAAGGCGGATCCTAGACGTGAAGCTTAGATCATGCGTTAAATGAGTCTCCGATGATCTGTGTTTATCCCGTTAGATTCCTAGAAGAACCACTTTTATTCCATTCATAGAGGGATTTATACAGTTGTGTATCTACGGCAAGGTAGTCTCCCTCAACAGGCTGCTTTTTGAATTCTACATATTACTGGTTGCCGCCGTAGATTAAGTGTGCGCCTCTATTTAACCGATAGCCTTTATCCAAGATAATCCATGGGAATTATCACGCAGTTAACGGAAGAGAATTGAGCAGGAATTGAACTCGGTATGGCTAATTCACTTTCCACGCTGATATCCTTTACATTAAAAGCTGAAAAAATGTAACTTGCGTTCTCCAGTTAATTGTTTTGGGACTGAAAATATTTATCCACTGTTTTATGCTGGCTGTCAGTCATCTTTGCTGTGACGTCACATACACATGCGCACAATATATTAGCTGCTCTGGCTTTGACATTACATTGCATGCTTTGTATTTAGAGCTTCGTATTCTTTTAAATTTGATAGATTTTTGCGTAACTCTAACTTATTTTCTGGAAGTCTATCACTCTAGCAATAACAATGATTGTACTTCGACCCCCCCCCCCCCAAAAAAAAAACCCCGCCAGCCAGTATATTTCTGCAAGATACCATTATTTTTTTTTTAAGGCAATTGGTTTTTGAGACGATTCTGGTCGATATCAAAAGATAGAGAATTAACAGTAATAGACAAAAACTTAATATGAATGAAGACAAAAGGTAAACTTATCTTAGCCGACACGTTTCAAGGCAAAAGTAAGGATTCTTGAACTAACGTTCTCAGCTGACATGAAGTGAAAAGACTATATTGATTCCATTGTTAGGTTTGCTGCTAAGAAAGTTGCTTCGCTATGTTGTGTGAGACAATTTTTCTCTCTAGAAGCTATCATTCTATAATTCTACCATTTGTCCCTGCTTAGAATATCACTGCTGCATATGGTCCAGTACTCCTGCTATTTAACTTGAGCTCCTTGATAAAATCGAAAGAATCAGCAATATTATTGGTCCTGATCTGGCAGCTTGACTTCAGTCACTGCCCCACCACCACAAGGTTACCTTTCTGTGCCTTTTCTATAAATACTTTCATGGTAATTGTTTGGATGATCACTTCGCTATGGTATGAATTGTACATATAGGAACTAGTTAGGATTTTCATAGAGACAATGGGGTATTATGGTGAATGTAGTAAGAAAGGCTAGTAAGATTGCGTTGTTTTGGTATTAGGAATATTGTTTGTATGTTTGGGTCAGTGTTTGTGGCTAGCTAAGTTTTAAATTAAGACAGATGAAGACCGCCCTTTTCCTCTATTCCCCATTTTGGTCTTGTGCCACATTTCCTGTATATAGCAGAAATAAATATCGCTCTTCGCTATGATGTCGAGATCTCATTTATTTACAATTAATCTGACTATATGAAACCCTAAATTCTATGCTAGCAGTTTCTTTTCTCGCACTTTTCGCTTGTGGAACTTCTGGCTCCATGTTTTCTAACCAACTTTAATCTTCAAAAATTTAAATGCAATATCAATCGCTATCTACTCTCCTCCTGATTACTCTTTCCTTTTTCCATTCATTATCAATGTTACTGTTCCTAATTCTTCTCAACCCTGTAAATCCTTGTGTCTTAGTGACTTTACTACATTGCGTGGGGTGAAATGAATTAAAAAATATTAATCCTCCGCTGTGGGCTCTATGCCCTTTATTTACTCATAGACAGGTATTTTCATATGCCATGCCTCTTCAGGACGTGGGCAATCATGGCTCTCCAGAACTTTCTTTTGTAGCTCTTAGTAAGATTTGCCCTTTTACCGTCCTTTGCTACTCCCTGTTTTGACTTACGCACAAATACCCTTGGGAAATGTATAAATCCATCTCCTCCCCTAATCTATGGGTTAAATAGTGGAATTTATATCTGAAATTTATATTTGTTATTCTAAAAATATTCAGTATTCGCTTGCAAAATAGAGTTCTTATAATCTAAAATATTCTAGCTTTAAATAACCCAAGAAGGGTTGATAAGCCGTAAAAATCAAATCAGTCAATCGATCACGCAATCCCACTCTTTCTTCTGTCATCTATATACATTCGCTTCTCAAGTAAAGCTACTTTCAGCTTTTTTCCTCTCTGCCTCTTGCTTTCGATTGGTTCTGTGAGTGTCAAGTTCTCCAAACCGTCTTTCCTTATGCATCGTAGGTATTTCAGTAGTCTCTTTTGGATTCTAAGCGTCCTTTTTGATTCCATTTTCCTGAAAACTTCCTCGTTACGCACATGTTCAGTTTATGGTATTCACAGCAGCCTTATGTAGAACAATATTCCCGTTACCGCAAGTCTTTTCTTCATCTGTGAAGGAATTGTCACGAATTCGATGTCATTTAGGAGGACAGATATTCCATAACAGCTCAACACTTTTTAGTTTGTAATTAAATTTTTCTGTTTCTTGATACTTTGCTTAGCTTTTAGAAGACGTCTTTCCCTATTCCAACGTACCTTCGGATTTCGGTGCTATATCTGCTTTTACGTGAAATTAAGATCATAAAACGAGAAAATAGGTAGCCTGCCTCTTTTGGATTGAATAGATTCGAAAAACAGCAAATGAGTGTTCAGCAGCTGATAGTTTTATTAAATGCTGATTGATTTTTTCCCGGTTATTAACAATTTGTGGCTTATTTAAAGCTGAAACATATTTTGGGGGAATAATATTTTTTTTCCTTAACAATAATAACAAGAATATCGCCTTAATAACAATAATAAGGATATTGCCTTAACAATAATAATAAGGATATTGCCTTAAGAATAATAAGAAGGATATTGCCTTAACAACAATAATAAGGGTATTGCCTTAATAACGATAATAAGGATATTGCCTTAAGAATAATAACAAGGATATTGCCTTAACAACAACAATAATGATATTGCCTTAAGAATAATAACAAGGATATTGCCTTAACAACAACAATAATGATATTGCCTTAAGAATAATAACAAGGATATTGCCCTAACAACAATAATAAGGATATTGCTTTACAATCATAATAAAGAAATTGCCATAACAATAATAATAAGGATATTGCCTTAACAATAATAAGGATATTGCCTTAACAACAATAATAAGGATATTGCCTTAACAATAATAATAAGTGTATTGCCTTAACAATAATAAGGATATTGCCTTAACAATAATAATAAAGATATTGCCTTAACAATAATAATAAGGGTATTGCCTTAACAATAATAAGGATATTGCCTTAACAACAATAATAAGGATATTGCCTTAACAATAATAATAAGGATATTGCCTTAATAACAATAATAAGGATATTGCCTTAACAATAATAATAAGGATATTGCCTTAACAACAATAATAAGGATATTGCCTTAACAATAATAATAAAGATATTGGCTTAACAATAATAATAAGGGTATTGCCTTAACAAGAATAAGGATATTGCCTTAACAACAATAACAAGGATATTGCCTTAAGAATAATAACAAGGATATTGCCTTAACAAGAATAATAAGTGATATGATTAAGGTTAAATAAGTTATAATCAAACATTTGCAAATCTGTCATTTCTTTGTTTTTAGCCTTATTATTAAAGAGTTCAGTTTAATAATTATTTTAAATCCGAAATTATGGGATGAGGATATATCATTATTTACATTTGATATAAGATCCTCATCTTTGTTGTTTTTTCACTATATATATATATATATATATATATATATATATATATATATATATATATGTGTGTGTGTGTGTGTGTGTGTTTCACTATATAATAAAAAAAACTAGAAAATGATGATATTAGCCTAACTGTAATAATATATCTAACTTTCATCATCATCATCATCATCCTTATCAACGGTTGCACGACAGGTGGTGGTTGTAGAGTCGCCGTGAAGCTGAGAAAGTGACCAGCTCCCTCCACGTGTCTCAGTTGCGTGCCAATGTCTGAATCTCTGAAATCATCTTCCAGTTCCGTCAGTGACATTGTCAGGCCATTTTTCCTTGTAGAAGGATAGCAGAAAGATTCTTGTCTCTTCTGACGTGTTCATACAATTTCAACTTCTTCTTCTTGGCACCGGTTAGGATGTCTTCCATTTGACCTTTTTATTCCCTGGTGATATCTTGACCGCTATCATTTATAAACTCCGGTCTCCATAAAAGAACCCGACAATGATTGCGTGGCATCTCATTTGGAATGTTTCGATTCTTCCTTCTAATTCTAAAAGCGTACAAAAAGACTGAGAAAGCCAATAAGTTTCATATCATAAAACATCTTTTCTCGGTGTCAATGGATTCCTCTCACTTGTGATTGAAACGTTTGTTGTGTTGTACATCATCTCGTAAGACAATTCACTTTGTTATACAAGCAACGTATAAGCGACATTTAACAATCACATCTCGCCACAGGGGTTTAGATAAGCGGTTTTCCATCACTCTTAAATCTGACTTGTTTTGGGTGGGGGCGCCATTTGACCCACGCCTTCGTACCCCACCCCCCGCCTTCTGACATTTTGCTAATTTACATTTGTTTAACGCACCCACCCACCCAAAGAAACACGAAAAACCTTTTCTGGAATCTCCTCGTTTGGCAGCACAAAGAAGTAAAGTTATAAACAGAATGTGGAAATTAATAATAATAATAATAATAATAATAATAATAATAAATCAAAGCTAACCGTCCAGACATTTTTATTAGAGACCACAAACAAAAAAATTGCCTTCTTATTGATATGACAGTCCATTGCAGACTGCAATGTATCTTTGAAGATATTCAAAAAGCTGTCAAAATACAAGGACTTTGAAATCGAAATCTCAAAATTGTGGCACATGGGAACATCAATAATCCCCGTTGTAGTTCCCTCGGATTGGTTGGAAAAGATTCCAGTAGACTAATTGAAGGGATTCCTGGAAGCCCATGCCTTAAAGAAATACAAAAATTTGTTCTCACTAGTACAGCCCACACCTTACGAAGGGCTTTATCTATGCAAAATATGTTTTTTTTTCTAGTGGAAAATGTCATAATGTCATTTCTAACCTTAGGTCACTGGGCGGGACCCGGAAAGAAAGGAGTACACATCAGAAATCAAAATAATAATAATAATAATAATTAAGAGAAGAGCGAGATTTAAGAAAAGATAAAAACACAGCGTTTGACAATATTAAACAATATTTCGACAGAATGCCTGCCTTCTTCAAGTTATATTTCTTTTAAAAATAACAAGTATAAAAATATCTGTCTATATCTCTGAGATGAGGTATTATGATTACTTGCATTATTTACATTATTCGGACTGTTATCCTCATCTTCATCGCCATATTCACAACGTTTCGGTCGTGTTACGCTCCAACCTACTTCAGGTGATTGGAATTACGAACCGAACCCTTTATTTCGTTCACCGGAGTAGATCGTTCTAATTCCACGTGCCAAGCCTCTTCCCGATGTCTCAGCTATTTCCTTTTAACTCAGCTCCAAGTTTTTGATTCACCACTGCTGTGAAGTCAACTCCAGTGGAACAAGAACAATCGGCGGACGAAATAAAGGGTTCGCTTCTAAATTCCAATCACCTGAAGAAGGCCGGAGCGTACAACGGCCGAAACGTTGTGAATATGGCAATGAAGTTGAGGATAACAGTCCCAATAATGTAAATAATGCAAGTAAGTCTAAAATATATATGAATCTACAGAGTTTATAGCAAATATGACATCCATTCTGGTATTTGTAGAAAGATGTGTTTGCAGTGAAAACCAAAATGGACGACCGGGAAAAAGAACGAATTTTTGATTTGATATGTTTAATAAACCAGTTATTACTTTTAATTGATAATTAATTAGTTAAATCTAATTTAATTAGTTAATATTAATATTAAATGCCGCATACTTAATGTATCGACAGGCGAAGAAATGTTTAATTAATTATTTATTAAATATTTACTTATTAATTGAATATTGTTTTATTTTGCATTCTGACATTTTCCCATGTATATGACTAATTGAGATTAGTTTTTATTTTAGTAGCAGAAAAGTTTTATGGTATTGGCGAAATTAGTCTTTTCTATATAAGAAACCAATGTTAAGTCCCTCTGCAAGAGATAAGGATACCATCTAACCAAATACTACCTAGTACATAGTAGGGTCAATGGCGATTAAACCGGTTCCCCAACCAGGGTTTTTTGGTGTGGAGCGTGGGTAGACATCCAGTAGAATTACAAAAAAAAAAAAAAAAAAAAAAAAACAAGTCCTGTCAAAGAGCGGATGAACCTTCTTGTAGGGTCAAAGGCCATCTAGCGGAATGTCGCAAAACTGGGCTTCATAGCTATGAATGGAGCCTGCGCATGATGTGACAACATCGTTGGGAGGGGAGCTTCCTAGGTTGAAGTCAACGAACAGGGTGGAATGGTGCCTCTGATAGAATCAACAGGCTTCGTCACCATGACCAAAGCAACACGTCAAGATGGAGGACATTGGCTGGAGAGGGATGGGTCACGCCAGATCTGCTTGGCCAAGACATGCTATGCATGAGTAAATACTTCTCTGGCTTTCAAGCGAGATATGTGGAGGGAAGTGGTCAGGTGCTCAACTGCGCCGCGACCCTTCGACCACATCTGGTCTGGCGGGTTGACGATGATGATGATGATGATGATGACAATGCAGAGAATATTCTAGACTTTGTTATTGTCGGTTGAAATCTATAAAATTTTTCTCTTGGGCAGTCTGTTATCGATCTTTCTAATACTAATGGGAGTTTCCTTCCTAGCCTTTTGTTTAAGGTAGTGTGGAAAGTCAACATTTTGATTATGTCATTATTTTCCCTTCTATTTACGTGCAATCCATTTTAGCTGTTGCTACTATTGGAATTCCTCAAGCGATATAATCATCTTCGGTCTTTTATGCTGAACAGTGCTTATTGGGGAACTATGTCATTAGATTAAACACGTTCTCGTATTATCAGTCGTTATCAAATGTCGATGGGTTGGCATGAACACTTTGATGATTTATTTACAAACAGCTGTTTTTTTTCGTTCTCATAGCAAATCATATACAATAAAAATTAAATAACATTAGCAATATTTGAAGTTTTGCTTCGAAAAAGTCTATGATAAAGCGATGAATTATATTTTTCTATGAAGCAGATAAAAAAACAAAACAAAACAGTCGTTAAAACGTTCTTTTTATTTTATTTTAAATATGTTCTGTTATAATCTCGTGATGACGAGAAATAAAAGAAGAAAACATGATTCAATCGTAAAAAGGAAATTGTCCTACTGTCGAGAAATTTAGGGACTCTCTATTTCTCATCGGGTCCCTCACAAGGACATGGAATTGAGCAATTCCAGGAATGAAGGCCACAGATAAGTCTTACAGAATTATCACTTTCTCATGTTTAATGTCGCATTTTACGGATAGACTTATCACTTCCAAATAATCTATTCATTCTCCCAACATAAAACAAAAACATTTTACTAACGATCATCTTACAAGAACTTTTATACATCTACCGAACTTGTACAACAAAACCCTTCTGATAATAAATCGTAGATTATATATATATATATATATACATATACATATATATATATATATATATATATATATATATATATATATATATACATATACATATATATATATATATATATATATATATATATATATATATATATATATATATATATACATTAACTGATTTAAAATATTGTTTCTTCGCTACACAGTAATAACCATGTTTCAAAAACTGAAGCTAAAAACTTCAAATTTAATTTTAAATCAGTTTATTTATAATATTTATGCTTTGTAAATTTACATTGAGCAATGTTTTGTAAAAATAAAAATATCAATAAGAACACCGGATTATATATCTTACTTCTTACTGTCCTTTCTTTTTATTTTATATATATATATATATATATATATATATATATATATATATATATATATATATATATATATATATGTGTGTGTGTGTGTGTATGTAAATGTCTCACTTTGTTGTAATGATGAATATATGTTATATATTAGTAACCAAAAATTGGAATCAAACAACGCTCATCATAACAGTTCTGTTCAGTGATCTTTCATTTGCCGTAAATAGGAACTTGTGTCGTCAAAGAATCACTAAAAACGCAGCTTCATTTATGGGCAATGATTAAACCACGCCCCTGCTTTGCATAAGAATGAAACCACGCCTCTTCGTTCGTCAATCAAAAACACTTCTCTTACTTTGTAATAACAAGTGATATTTCAGTGTGGGCATTCAAACCACGCCCCTCTTCGTGAATAATCTCTTTTGCCATACAAAGATCTCTCTTCGCAGCCGACGATACTACAAATAGCAACTATTTACGATAGGGTCTCGAATTTCAGTACAAACACCACCTTACTCGTTTTTTATGCCTTCTTTCCGCATTCTTTATTTGATCGGTAAAATCCTGTTTCTGTCGGAGATTTTGATGGGGCTTCTAGATTAGCACCAGACAAGACGTTCTTTCTCATGATTCCAGAAATAATTTGACCAATTATACTGAATAGTTTTAACGCGTGAACATTTCATGGTTTTCCTATTTGAATTCTCTGATGAATTTTAATTCTTCAGTTAATGATTGAATAAGCTCATAGCGAGTTCTACAACAATAAAATATCAGTAGAAATTCCCCTATCGCATCGTTAAATATTTCAGCTTAACAACCTTAACAAAATATTACAATAAAAATCATAACGATGAATGCTGGTCGTCATTTTAAGAAGTAAGGGGATACAAATGAATTTTTTCCATTTCACTGAAACAGATTGTAACACTTCTCTCTTCCCTAATTTCTTTCATTTTTTTCACTGAAACCAAGTAGCGTCTCTGATATGTCTTTTGTCTTTCATCACGATCAAAACGGTATAGTCCATTATTTATGAGGTGTTGGCAGGGGGCAACGATCGTGCAAACTAAAAAACTGAAGGGCGGGACAAGCACAATTATTATATGATTCCAGGGGGCATACCAAACTCTCCCTACCACAAAAAGAAATTGGTTCTGCAAGTGCAAAGTTCATCGAAATATGAACATTTGAAGACAGAAAAAATATAACAAAAAAAGCACATTTCTTGGATGGATGTATCTAAATATTTTTTTTTTTTTTTTTGCTGTCCAAAAAATTATTTTGAAAATTTAAGTGCACCGGCCATCGACATCTCCTGTCTCCAGAAAAGACTGTTCTTTTATTGTCCTCTCTCTTCAATAATAATTTTTCTAGATTCTTTGACTCTCAGTGACCCTTTGCATCTTAGTGACTTTAACGCCTTGTTTGGGGTGAAATAATTGAAGATTTTTATTTCTTTTATAATGTTAGCAAGCAGAGCAACAGTTTTAATTCCTGCGCAATACTCACCCTCCCTCTCTCTCTATCTCCCCATCTATATTTCTTTCCCTTTCTCTCTCTCTCACGGTTTCCCCCTCTCTCCTTCTCTTTCTCTCTCCGTCTCTCTATGTCTCTCTCTCCCCCTCTCTTTTCCTTTTCTCTCCACACCTGTCTCTTCATCTCTTTCTCCCTCACTCTCTTTCCTTCTCTCTCCTCCTCTTTCTCTCCATCTCTCTCTCGTGCTCTCTTTGTTTCTCTCTCTTCCCTTTGTCTCTTCATCTATCTCTCCCTGACGCGCTTTTTCCTTCTCTCTCTTCTCTTTGTATCTTCATCTCTCTCTCCCTTACTCTCTTTCCTTCTCTCTCCTCCCTCTGTCTCTACATCTCTCTCCAACTCTCTCGCGCTCTCTTTCCTTCTCTCTCCTCCCTCTTTCTCTTTATCCCTCTCTCACTCACTCTATTTTCTTCTCTCTCCTCCCTCTGCCTCTCCATCTCTCTCTCCCACTCTTTCACGGTCTCTTTCCGTCTCTCTGCTTTCTCTCTTTTTTCTCTTTCTCACTCTCTCTTTCCTCTCTCTCCCCCTCCATCACTTTTCCTCTTTCTCTCGCTTTCTCCCTGCCTCTCTTTCTCCCTCCATCTCTCTTTTCCTCTCTTTCTTTTCCTCTCTTTGACGTTGGTCCTACTGCATCGGTATGATGGACTCTTTACAGTTCCTTCTGCAGATACTATTTAAAGATATCAGGAATAAATTGCAAATCGCTCGAGGGTCATCATTTCGCCAACAGAAAGCGATTCACTTTTCAACACTCGGCCATGATAGGCCCACTACTCTCGCTCATGAACAGATAATATGGCCAACTACTTAAGGCTAGGCAAATGACAAACAAATCTGTGTTACTGAAGATATATTAAATGTAGTCAATGTTAATTCACCATTGCAATTTTTCTGTTTGGTAATTCGACCTCATGAATTGAACTTTGGTACTAGACTAGCTGTTAGGTCTCATCTTTTTACTGCTGAAATTGCTAAGTGTAACTGTAAGTTCTATTCTAGTACCTTCTCCTCTCGCCTGTGGGACTCTCTTCCAGTTTCTTGTTTTCCTACAATTTTCAAAACTTTAGATGCGACGCCGATCGTCATTTGTTATTTTTGGTCCTTTCGCCTCAACAACACATTCTCAATTTCTTTCATTCTTACTAACCCATTGCACCTTAGAGGCTTTATTGCCTTTCTTGCGATGAAATGATTAAAAGAAATTCAGAATATTCAAAGGAAAGGTTAAAATAAATATTTGCCACCGGAAAGATGTGTGAATTCTTGTTTCAAATGTTGGACTCACAACAGCGCGAAATCTTTGCATCGGTTTCAAGTATTTGTCGAAACAAACGTAGAAAAATGAATTATTTCTGAATCATTTGACATTTTCTGGTTCAAGTGACTCTAATGACGAAAGTGATAAGTTAATCCCCAAAAGGAAACTATTATCATCCTAAAAAAAGCCGTAAAGGATTTGTCAAAAGATATTCAATATAAAAGTGATGTAAATTTTATTTGAAAAACTGCAGAGCGTAAATAGTGACATTTTTAATTTTCTTTGATCGACTTACATTTCGCTTTTTTGAATGGAAATTTCTGCCGACTGACCGTGAATCAATGATTAAAACAAAATGACTCAAACATTTTAAGTAAAACAAGTTTTTAGATTTGATTTGCTTTAAAAGGATGAATTGAACAACGACGCGTCCCTTTTCCGTTTGTCCATCTATTTTAGCTTTTTTGATAAAATAGATTTTAAATGTTGCATCCGCTGTTTTGTGCTTTCAGTAATCTGCTTTAAAAATGTTTAGATAGTAGAGTTTTTATCTATCTATCTATCTATCTATCTATCTATCTATCTATCTATCTATCTATCTATCTATCTATCTCAGTCTGTTCATATCTATCTATCTATCTATCTATCTATCTATCTATCTATCTATCTATTTCATTATCTTTGTATTAATCTAGATTCTAAATATATACTTACGTTCGAATTGATTATATATATATATATATGGTTGGATAGATGTGAGCTTGTGATCCTGGGTTTCACGCTTTAGCGATCGTCAGTACCGCCCATAAAATATATAAATAATTATACACACATATATATATATATTATATTTATTTATATTTATATACACACACTTTTCACACACACACACACACACACACACACACACACACACACACACACACACACACACACACACACACACACACACACACACACACACACACACACACACACACACACACACACACACACATGTGTGTGTGTGTGTGTGTATCACTCGTCGAGATAGTTGCAATTTAAAATTAACGACTCACATCAGACAATGACCTATGGACTCAAAGATCATTACACATGGACAGAAAGAGAGAGTGAGAAAAAGAGAGCGAGATAGTGGGATAGAGAGAGGAGTGAGAGAGAAAGAGTGAGAGAAGGAGAGGGGGAAGAACGGTCTAAGAAATGGAGTGTTTAGAATATCATATAAGAGAGAGGGAGAGAGTAAGGAAGAGAGAGAGAGAGGAAGGGAGAGAAATAAATAGAGAGCTGGAGAGAGAAAGAGAGAGAGAAGGAGATATATAAGAGAGAGAGAGAGAGAGAGAGAGAGAGAGAGAGAGAGGTGGGGGGGGAAGGAGATATAAAAAGACCTGAAATAATGCCTATTCAAAACATTGTCTGCTGACGCTTCCTCCTTCTTTCAGAGTGTCGATCGCTTGCTGCTTAAGATAAGACATTTTTCTTCTTCTTAGCGTGAAGCGATGAATTCTTTTTGTTTCTACGGTGGTTTTATTTTACTGACCCTTTCCTGACTTTGTACCCGGGATGACATGACCGGGAACCGAATATGTGAGATTGGGAGCCAAAACCCGGGGGTGAGGGTGAGAATGAAACAAATTTGCCTCGTTAGTGTCTGTACACATTGTCACTTATCGTTGGTAATGTTGGGGGGTTGATAAAAAAAAAAAAAAAAAAAAAAAAAAAGGATGCACGTCTGTGTTGGGGAAAACATTCAATTCAAATAAAAAAAAATTCAATTCAAATAAAAAGGAAACGAATAAATGATTGGTCCAATAAGAAATAACGAATACTAGCGTCAGGAAAAGCAGAAATAATATTCGAGCCATTTATACTGAAAAAAGAAAATAGATGGGATTTCATAAAATACAAAGCCAAAAGAAATAATGAAAGCGAGGCGGTTTTATTCTTTCTCTCTCCCCCCACTCTCTCTTGCGTTCTATCAGTCTTTCTTTTTCTTTCGTTTTATTTCCTCTCCCACGTTCTCTTTTCATTCATTCACTTTTTTCGTCATTTCTGATTTTCTCTTTGTTGGGTGAAAAATCTATCTATCTATCTATCTATCTATCTATCTATCTATCTATCTATCTATCTATCTATCTATCTATCTATCTATCTCTGTTCATTATCTATCTATCTATCTATCTATCTATCTATCTATCTATCTATCTATCTATCTATCTATGTCTTTTCATTATCTATCTATCTATCTATCTATCTATCTATCTATCTATCTATCTATCTATCTATGTCTTTTCATTATCTATCTATCTATCTATCTATCTATCTATCTATCTATGTCTTTTCATTATCTATCTATCTATCTATCTATCTATCTATCTATCTATCTATGTCTTTTCTTCATTATCTATCTATCTATCTATCTATCTATCTATCTATCTATCTATCTATCTATCTATCTATCTCTTTTCAGTTTCTATCTATGTCTTTTCATTATCTATCTATCTATCTATCTATCTATCTATCTATCTCTTTTCAGTTTCTATCTATGTCTTTTCATTATCTATCTATCTATCTATCTATCTATCTATCTATCTATCTCTTTTCAGTTTCTATCTATGTCTTTTCATTATCTATCTATCTATCTATCTATCTATCTATCTATGTCTTTTCATTATCTATCTATCTATCTATCTATCTATCTATCTATCTATCTATCTCTTTTCAGTTTCTATCTATGTCTTTTCATTATCTATCTATCTATCTATCTATCTCTTTTCATTTTCTATCTGTCTTTTCATTATCTATCTATCTATCTATCTATCTATCTATCTATCTATCTATCTATCTATCTATCTATCTTATAATAATCTGGCTATGATTGCTTCTTAAATATAATTGCTTATTACAAAAGCAGTTAATTGTAGGTTCCGTTCCTAATGTCATTTGAAGCCTCCTTGGTTTTGGTTTAATTAAATTGATAGAAGTAAAAATAGTATTTCTTGCTTTTCCTTCTGAATGTTTCACCCTCGCCAAAGATGACAAATACATAATCGTCTTTAAGATTATCTTCTCTAATCCATCTTAATTAGTTGGTCTAATTAGCGCTTAAGCACTTTATGCTATATTCACTGTCATTTCAATTAGTATTTCCAAATTTTTTCGGAGTTTTGACAGTTGCTGCGAAATATTTCATATTTGCTTAAGGAAGAAAATATTCCGTATAATTGATAGTGATATTCGGTAGTTTTTGCTTCTCTTGACTTGAGCCGAATTTCACCACAATTGATTGTTGAATGCTGGGAGCGTTTTCGCCCCGAGATACGTAAAATGGCTTTCAGTTTTAAAAAAGCAACATTCTTGGATATTGGCTTCATTTATATCAGGTTAAAATTAGTTAATTTATTTCTCATCACTATTTTATTTTATTTACGCAAAAGGAGGGGGGGAAATGAAAAGGAAATATGAAAATAACAAGGAGAAAACGAAACGAAAGAGAAAGAGGAGGATAAATAGGGAGGAGAAAGTGGGAGGGAGATGTGGATGGAGAGAGGAAGAAAGATAGACGAAAGAAGGATAGAGAAAATGAGAGAAGTGTTGAAATGATAAAGATAGTGCCGTGGACTCTTTAAAGACTGTATTATGAGATAGAGAGAGGCAGAGAGGGGGGAGAGAAAGAGGAGAGGAAGAAACAGTGAAAGAGAGATGGTGAAGAGGAGAAAGAGGGAAAGTGGGAGAAATAGAAAGAGAGAGGGAGAGAAGAGAAAGAAAGAGAAAAATGGAGGAAAGAAAAACGACGGGGAGATAAGAAAGAGAGAGAATAATGGGGATGAGGGGAAAAGAAATAAAAAGAGAGAAATCGGAAGAGATGGGGGAAGAAGACGGGTAGGAGGAAGAGGGAAAGAGAGAGAGAGAGAGAGAGAGAGAGAGGGCTCGACAGAAAGAAGAACGAAAGAGAAAAAAATCGAGTAAATAAAAGGGAAGATAAAAATAAATATCAAATAAAATGATGTCTTAAAAAAAAAAAAAATTGAAGATTTTTTAATCTTCGAAACTCAATAATTCCTTTTCTTGGTCGGTTCTCTTCCTTTCGTTCTCATTAAGGTGTCATAAGCACCCCCCCCCAAAAAAAAAGAATCATTGGAACTTTTCACACCAGAATAAAGAACAGGCAAATCTCTTTTACAAACTTATTAATGAAATTATTAAGGGGCACCTGTTTATTTCTTAGAAGTCAAAACTCTTTTAAAGCCAGAAAATATTTTTAGATTTTAAGAATTTTGTCGTGTTGAAAATAATGATTCGATTTAGTAGAAGTCTTACTAATTAACCCATAGCTGGGGGGAAAAGAGGTGGATTCATACCTTTCGCAAGGGTATTTGCATGTGAGTGAATATAATGAACCCAACTGGAATTGGAACTCAGCTCTCTGATTAACAATTCGGAACCATTATCCATTACACCACCCACTCATCCAAGCTTACAACACCTGTTATTTCAGAGCGGTCACCCATCTAGGTACTGACCAGTCTCGACGTTGCTTAACTTCGGTGATCCTACGGGAACCGGTGTTTCAACGTGATGTGGCCGTAAACCATCGCTTCGAACATCTAAGGTTACAACACCTGGGTTTCCAGAGCAGTCACCCATCTACGTACTGATCATGCTCGACGTTGCTTAACTTCGGTGATCCTACGGGAACCGGTGTTTCAACGTGATGTGGCCGTAAGCAAGAAAAAGAAGGAGGAGGAGGAAGAGGAGTTGGTGGTGGAAGAAGAGAATAGATATATTGTGAAAAAATATCCAGAATTGAATATTGAATAAGGCGCTTTTGTCCTAGTGTCAAGCGATCTATCATTAGCCGGGTTAGTGAGCCTTATTAATTCATCGAATAAAAAGCGTCTTTGTTTCTGATGTGCTGAAGACGTTTACAAGGAACCCGTCCGAGAGAAAAAAAAAAAGGGTAAAAGAAAATGACTTAAATTTTGTTGATCATGATCACGCAAAAACCACCATTTTTGTTTGTTAGGTTTTTTTTTTGGGTTTTTTTTGATGCAGAAGTTGTCAACCGTTAAAAGTTGTCAACTTTTTATTTAAAAGTTTTGTAAATGTCTCCAATTGCCTATAAAGATTTTTCACCATTCGGGCGTTTAATATCAGAGGACTCGTGAAAAAAAGAATATTTGGAATTATTAGCCAGGGACGTTGATTGTTATAAAGTCATGTTGTTTTCAAGAAAGCAAAATCAAAGAACGACTTGCTATTGTTATCGTAGTTATAAAAAAAACAAAACAATAGATTTGGAAACAGTGAATATTACAGAAATTACTTTTTTTTTTTATCAAATAAGAAATGGAAGAATAACAGCCATAGACATTGGACGAAAAACCATTGTCTGCACATTGAATAAGGACGTTAAAATAATTATCAAATAATTTCCATCGTTCCCATCAAACTTAGAAGAGTTTGAAAGATCTTCACTCATTTTTTAAGTGAGCAGAGAACACGGAAGTTTGAAAGGAACTTTTAGAAATCTGCTGAATATATGAAATCAGACTGATTCAAATCGAAATAACTCGCAGGATAATGAATAATGATTCTTTTCGCCGAACATTTTTGATTCTATTTCAGTTTTTTTTTTTTCAATTAAAAAGCTTCTAAAATAATTAAATTGAAAATCCCAAATCTAAGCTCTAAAGAAAATACATTATTTTGACTCTGAAGGGAAAATATAAAAACTAACTTTGTGAATGCAAAAAAAAAAAAAATTAATACATTTTTTATTTTTTATATTTCCAAATATAACTTATCTTTACATATGCAACAAATAAAAATGTAAGTATTTGAACTTTTGAGCTTTTCAGTAAAACAGTTTTAAGGTTTAGTAAATGTTCATTTTGATTTGGTGTAAGATAATAATTGATGAAATAAGAAATAAAACAAAAGAAAATTCAAGAACTTCATGGAAAGAGAAATATATAAAGAGAAAGAAATGAAATTCAAAGAATTGAATGAAAAAAAAACTGAGAAATTTAAATTAAAAAAAAGATTAAATAAGTTTGAAAAAAAAAAGAAATGTCGGTAAAAGTCAAGAAATATTTCAAATAGTCTAATAGTCTAAAACTAATGTTTATTTTTGAAAATGAGTCGTTGTTTTAAAATGTTTCACTTAGATAAAAGTTTGCTAAACTGTATCTAAAAGGAAAAAGCTACTTAGAAAAATCTGAATTAAAAAATAAAATAAGAAAACTTAAATTAAAAACTAAATATTTTCAGGAATATTTTGATTTTGTTCTGTCGAAAAATATATTCGAGAAGTTGTTTTGAATTTTAAGAAAAAAAAAAAAATATCAGAAGTAACTCACCAGAAGAAGATGGTAGTGCCGGAGAGAGACGCTGTCAGTGAAAAAGTCAGTTGTGAACAACAAATGGATTTGGACGAATCGCTGCCGTACCTGCAGTCGTGTGGCACTCACTGTGGGCCTTCTTATTGGTTAGCTGACACACAAGATCTACAGAGTTTTTATCTCAGGTCTGAAGCTTTTCTTCCTCATCCAAGTTTTCTTTCTCGCCTTCGTCTCCTATTTTTATTTTTACGAGCCGACCAATCGAGATTCTATAATTTCAGCTTAACTCGACGCGAGAAAGCATGCACACGCGTGTAAATCAGCGCTCAGAGTCGTGCGTGTGTGTATGTGTGTCTAAGAGAGAGAGAGAGAGAAAGAGAAAGAGGGTGGGAGAGATAGACATTATCTGTGGATGAATCCTCTATCTAAATATATATCTATAAACATATATACACATATGCAGGTGTAAGCGTGCTTTTATTCCTTTGGACATGTGCCGATACTGGGAGGTGGCTGTGAAATTACAAGTGCTTCTGATTAAACAAGAATGCGCACACGAGTGTATGTGTGTGTGAGTGCATGTACCGTTATTCCACTCATATGCGTACTATGCTAATATATATATATATATATATATATATATATATATATATATATATATATATATATATATATATTCAAGCACGTTTTGGTGAAGAGACAAGGAACAATGATTATGTCTGAAATATCTTAAATAGGTTTTTCTTGATGGATTAGTTTCCGTATTTTGATATTGAATTTTTAATGAATATGTCTTCCTGTCGTCGTCTGTTTAAAGTGACGTTTTATTTTTTTCTTGTAACTATTTTGTTTAAAGTTCGTATTTTCTTTGTTTACAAATGAAAACTTGTAAATTTTCCAGCATATTTCAGGGAAATTTTAACTTTTTGAATATATAGTTAATGATTATAGTTTCGATCAAAGAAGGCGTTAGTTTAAACCTACTCCAGAATGACATGGATTAAAATAATTGTCTGCCATTTATGTTAATTCTTGTTAAAGTTCTGAGGCTCAGGGTTTGGCTTGAAAAAGAAAGTCGATGGAATTGAAAGACTTCACTCAATCTTCAAATTCCATTCTTTGCAATCTATTTTGACGATAGTCTTGAAGTCTTTCTCTTTGATTTTTTTTGTTGGCATGCCAGCGTAAGGTCAGCTTTTAACGATTTATACTATTAGGTTGGTGCAAAAATAATTTCGTTTTCTCACATAGTAACATATGTTAAAAAACGAAATTATTTTTGCACCAACCTAATATTTACATTGTTCGGAATGTTGTTCTCATGTTTATTGTCATATTCATGACGCTTCGACCATTGTATGCTCCGGCCTTCTTCATGATCTGTCTTTATATCTGAGATGAGTAACTATTTACACTGTACATTGTTCTCATCTTTATTGCAATATTCATGACGTTTCGGCAGCTGTACGTTCCAGCCTTCTTCAGGTGACATACATTGGAATTTCGAACCGAACCCTTTATTTGTTCCACCGAGGTAGATTATTCTAGTTCCACGTGCCACGCCCTTTCTGGATATTTCATTTTTCAGTTAATTTCCTTTAGTAACTTACCTCTCCATTTTTTTGTTCACCTCTGCTGTGGCCAGGGATTGAACTTACAACTTTTTGGCTCAAGTCTCTTTTTGGATTACTCAGCCAACATATTTATTTACTGGGCCACTTAGAGATAATATTAATAGTTACAATACCTCATCTCAGAAATATAGACATATGGCGTTTTTTTTTTAAATTGGAATCTCCCCAAGCAAGGCAGTAATGCCACTAAAACACAAGGATTTACTGGGCGTGGAAGAATTAGGAACAGAAACATTAATAATGAGCGGGAAGAGAAAAAGAATAAGGAAGACAGTAGATAGTGATTGGCATTGTATTCAAATTTTTGCAGATTAAGGTTGGCTGGAAATCATGGAACGAGAAGTGAGTTCCACAAGCGAGAAGTGCGAGAAAAGAAAATGTTAGCATACAAGTTACGGTTACATCTAGCCAGCTTACCTGTAAATTAATAAGATCTTGATGCCAGTCTAGTACTGCGCTTAAATGAAATAAGTCTGGGTACTATAAGAATTTTATTTATTCTTTTGTGCTCGTCGTTGTGTTTGGGAAGATCATGTTGCGTCCAATGTTGAGTGACAAAATAAATGAATATAGCAATTAGGATGAGGACAACAGTCCGAAGACTGTAAATAGTGTAAATAAGAAATTCGAAATATATAGAAGAAAGCAGCTGACTAGATGTAGCAGCAAAATTTAATGCATGGAGGAATGGCACACACACACACACACACACACACACACACACACACACACACACACATGCACACACACACACACACTCACACACACACACATATTTACTTATTTAAAAATATGGTTCTATCGCTACACAGGAATTACCGTGTTTCAAAAACAGAATCTAAAAACTTCAAATTAAATTAGAGAATTAAATTAAATTAAAATCACTAGTTCTGTTTCATTTTCAAGCGAATTTTGTATTAACTTATCTTGAAATTTATTGATTTTTATAAGCAAATAACATCATAATATTTGTTTCTATGGATACGGGGGAATCCAATCATTTTAACAAGGGGCGGTAGGATATTCTTTTTCATTGACAACTATTGTATCAAAAATTATGAGTTACTTTGGGAAAAGAGGTTAAGTCAAGGTAGGGTAGGGGTGCCTTTTCAAACGAATGTATATATGCGCTGTAGATTTGCATTGAGTATTGTTTTGTAAAAATAAAAATAAGAACATCGGATGATAAATCTTATTGTTCTTTCTCTTTATAATAATAATATATATATATATTTTAAAGACATTTTTATGTTTATACATTCTTTTTATAGACACAAATATTTAAGTAAATGCTCTGTTTATAATAAACAGTATTAACAACATTTACCAGCCTGAATGACCGAGAAATTTTCATAGAAAATATGCGTCCTCCGACAGGAATCGAACCAGTATCCTGTACGGAACCGTCATATAGCCTGACGTGGCTTTTACCGAATTATGTAAAATAATGAGCGGGAAGAGGAAAGAGTAATCAGGCGGACAGCGGATAGCGGATAGCGATTGACAGTGCATTTAAATTTTTAGAGATTAAAGTTGTCTGGAAAGCATGGAACCGGAAATGAGTTCCACAAGCGATAAGTACGAGAGAAGAAACTGTTAGCATAGAACTTACGGCTACATCTAACCAGCTCAACTATAAATTAATGAGATCTCGGTGCCAGTCTAGTACTGTGCTTAAATTTAAAAAGTCGAGGTACTATAAGGTACTATATTTCATCTAAACTTTGTATTTATTAATCGGTATCACCCCATGCAAGGCAGTAAAGCCACTAAGACACAATGGGTTACAGGATGTAGATCACGACGCCAGTCTAGTGCTGAACTTAAAAAAAAAAACCCCAAAAATTCCGAATGCCTGTTCGAAAATAATTTTTTTTGATTGTTGGGACCTTTTGCTTTGCAGGACAAGAAATTGTGAGTGGTCTACTGCTCTGGACACCTAGCTATGGCGCAAGACGTTCTGGTTGCCCCTCGACAAAGTACATTGACCAGATGCCACCCTTATGATCTACCGACCTTGATACAGAACCGTTATTGTTGACGTGAACGACTCATGACAGAGTTTAACTCCACATAATAAATAAACAAAAATATCTGTAAAATTCATAATCTTTCTTTACAATTTGCCTTGTTTTGTGTCATTAAGAAAAAGATGCCAGCCTTTATTGTAATCCATCAACTAATTTAACACGATTTAATATAATAGACAAATTATTATATGCTTTGATATTCGGAGAATTTCGACCGGTATACTCTCTGGCATTCATCAGGTGTTTCTCATCGTACTTGGTAGCTTTGTTGAAATTTAGAACCAAGGGTGTAGGGATGGTGTCTTTAAACTTTTCATGCTTGGAGGAGGGAGGTCGTATCAGATAATAAATACCATTTTTTTTATTGTTTGTTCGTTTCTACCTCTGAACAAAAAGATTTTAACCCAACCAGGCTATATATATATATATATATATATATATATATATATATATATATATATATATATATATATATATATATATATCTCGATGTCAGGATAAAATTGATATTTAAAAGTTAAGTAATCTTATATAATATATTATTATTATAATTCGTATTTATTCGCAGATTAAGTACGTAAAAATTCGCCTGTCTTTCAACTGGGCGATAATAACTCAGGGGTAAAAATCTCCTACTGGCAAATTGGTCGGGTTTCGATCCCGGCTTGAAGCAATCGGATGTCTATCCACACTGATGCGATATGATACAGCGAAACAGTCTGTCTGTGGATGACAATATATATATATATATGTATGTGTGTGTGTGTGTGTGTATATATATATATATATATATATATATATATATATATATGTAAAGAAATATAGTCATAAGGTGTGCTATATTTATGGAATAAAGTGCTCAATATCAGAGATAGAGCGTGTGTAAATATAAAAATGAACATAGAAGTCAACACTCAGAGGCGACAGTCTGTTTCATGCTGTATGCAATCGTTAGGCCACATATGCTGTTATTTTTCTCGGCTATTTATATATATACGGGTTAGTGGTGCATTATGGGTAGTCTATTATGGTGGTTATTTTACCGGAAGTCGTTTGTTTATTTATTTGGGTCAAATTATATTGCTAAATAAATAAATAAATAAAATAAGAAACAAAAAAAAAATAAATAAATAAAAACAAGCTATATAATTTGACCCAAATAAATAAACAAACGACTTCCGGTAAAATAACCGCCATAATAGAATACCCACAATGCACCACTAACCCGTATATATATAAATAGCCGAGAAAAATAACAGCATATGTGGCCTGACGATTGCATATAGCATGAAACAGACTGTCGCCTCTAAGTGTTGACTTCTATGTTCACTTTTATATTTATATTTATATTTATATATATATATATATATATATATATATATATATATATATATATATATATATTATAAAATGGACAACGTCCGACAATTATTTTAAGACATGTTCATACATTCTTTTATAGATAAAATATTTAAGTAAATTCTCTGTTTATAATAAACAGTATTAATAACATTTACCGGCCTGAATGTCTATTTCATAATGTGTAACGTCATTTGTTTACATTTGGATACGCTTTGAGCAGATATGAATGTACGTGAGAGATTCATGGAAGATTGAAGTTTAAAAGTAGTAAAACCCATCTTGCTAATCGGACGATCCTCCGTGGCTCAATCGTTTAAGGCATGTCAGCCTCTATGACGCTTCCGTTTAGGATATAGGTTCGATTTCTGTCGGTGGACGAATATTTTCTATGAAAATTTCTCGGGCATTCAGGCCGGTAAATGTTATTAATAATGTTTATTATAAAACAGAGCATTTACTTAAATATTTGTATCTCTAAAAAGAATGTATAAACATGAAAACGTTTTTATATATATATTATATGCGCAGTGGAAAGTGCTCAATATCTTTGATAAAGCTAACATATTCAGTTGTATGGACAGTAGTTTGTAGCCCTTGGGTTGACGCTTTTGCCTGATGATCACAAAAGCGTGAAACCCAGGGTTGCAAATTAATATCCATACAACTGAATATATATATATATATATAGTAACTCAACTCTTCAAGCTTTTTTGTTCACCTCTGTTGCGGCCAGGTATTGAGCACACAACTCTTTGTAGATTGCGTTACAAACCTTCAGTATTCGGTATTGAACTCTGTGTCCTCACTGCATATATATATATATATATATATATATATATATATATATATATATATATATATATATATATGTATGTGTGAAGAAAAATATACGGAAAAAACAAACAAAAATCCTTATATGCAATTATGCTGTTTTAATGTTAATATAATGTCAACGTCGGACGTTTCGGTCTAATAAACCATCTTCATTATTATATTAACATTAAAACAGCATAATTGCATATAAGGATTTTTGTTTGTTTTTTCCGTATATTTTTCTTCATACTGTCGGATCTATATCCATATATTTGCTTACATATGTATGTGTGTGTGTGTATACGAAGAGTTCTGAGTTCAATACCTGGCCGCAGCAAAGGTGAACAAAAAAACTTGGAAACTTGAGTTATTAAATAACTGAAACCGAGATAGCCAGAAGAGGCATGGCACGTGGAACTAGAACAATCTACCTCGGTGGAAGAAATAAAGGGTTCGATTCGAAATTCCAACGTATATCACTTGAAAAAGGCCGGAGCTTTCAACGGCCGAAACGTCGTCAAAATGACACTAAAGATGAGGACAATAGTTCTTTTTTAAATTATTATTTATCTATTTTTTCGATGAATTGTTTTCTTTGATTCAGATTCTAATTTTAAATATATTTCCCAATGTCTGAGATTTTTCGGCTATCGTTAGCCATTATCAAATCGGAAAATATATTTTCAAATACTTATCTGAAACCGAAAAAAAAAAAACAAAACAAAAAACAAACAAACAAATAAACACGGAACATCGAAAAATAAATAAAAATTGAACAAGGAAATTTTGGTGTCATTTAACTCTTCTTGGGTAAGATGATAAACTACATCCGGCAGCAAGGTCTCTGATCGGTTGATTTGGGGGAGCGTGGAACCACCTCTAAATTACTGTTCTTTCCAGGTCTACAATGATCCGGCGTGGTAGCAACTGTTAAGGTCCCAGCTATGGGCATATAGTGAACCCCCAGAAAAAAATTAGCAGAAATACATTTTTGAAAATAGATAAAT
>OZ010612.1:2314904-2327404 GCA_963932145.1 Acanthosepion lycidas
TGTTTCATTTTCTCACTGAAACCAATTAGTGTATTTTCCCCTCTTGCCCCGGGATCAAAACGGAATAGTTAATTATTTATAGGGTATTGGCAGGGCGTATTGGTCGTGCGACGGGAGGGACAAGCATAATTAAAATAAGAGATTTATATATGCTGGTGGAAGCGAATATATACATTATATCATTTTTTTTTTCAACTTACAGGAGCAACCCTATCGTGTGAAGTTTAGCTTTAATATGTGGATGTGCAAGTGGTGCAATGTCTAGAGACGCTGAACGAGCAATCTGAGAGTCGAGTTCGAATTCCGGTTAAGTTCAATGCATTCACTATCGCATAAATAGCGTTGGAAAAGTTACGAATCCGTCTCTTCTCCCCTTTGTATGGATTAAATAGCAGGATAGATTGGACAACTAGCATAGGAGAAGAATAACTCTGAATTTAGAAATGCTGGCTCATACTAAGATCCGATCAGTTTAATTGCAATATAAACCACAGGTTGGCTCTGTGGGCGTTAATCAAACATAAATGGAACTGAGCAAATTTTTTTTTATTGGTTTCTTGTTTTCCTGCTTATGAACCCTTTATGTGTTATTTAAAACCGAAATCTATTTTGGATTGTGCGGATAATTGTTTTTTTTTGTGGGGGAAGTGAATATTGATTTAACAATATGCTGAGAATAATAGTGATCTTTCCAGATATAAATCCTACTTTTTAATCCATAACTGGGGGTTAGATTCATACTTTTTTCAAGAGTATGTAACTAAGCAAAGGGACAGGCGCGGAAAGGTGGAGGAATATTGATGATTTGAAATGTGTTTTCAGGTCGAAACAATATCGTATATAACTGAATATATATATATATACTTTTGAAAATTCTCTGGTGAAATAAATTATTACAATGGAGCCTTAACGTGCTCTGTTTTTCTTTAAATTATTATATATATATATATATATATATATATATATATATATATATATATATATATATATATATATATATATATATATATATATATATATATATATATATATATATATATATATATATATATATATATATATATATATATATATATATATATATATATATATATATATATATATATATATATATATATATATATATATATATATATATATATATATATATATATATATATATATATATATATATATATATATATATATATATATATATATATATATATATATATATATATATATATATATGTGTGTGTGTATGTATGTATGTGGAGTAATGGATAGCGGCTTACATTGAGGAATCGGAGAGCCGAGTTCGAATTCCAGTCGAATCCATGACATTAACTTACGTGCTAATACCCTTGGGAAAGGCGTGAATCCTCTTCTGCCTCCAGCTATGGATAAATAGCAGGACAGACTGGGTTCTATAGCCTTGGATGACAACTGGTCTAGGAGAAGGACACTCTGAATTCAAACCCGGAGTGGAGCCCCTAAGGCGGATGGACGGCACTTTGTGCTACCTTCCGGCAACTCCTGCAGCCACAGCTGGTACCAAACTGTATTGGTTTATCCTCTCCTTTGGACTCTACTAGCAAGGCCGAGAGGGGGGAACTAGACTAGAACTGGGCAGCCCTAGTTCTCCATATATCTCACCCAGGTACACCACGCTACTCCATCGTCTCTCGAGATGGACGGATGCCGACGACGATATATATATATATATATGGCACATTGAGTATTGGTGCTAATAAAATAGTGCTCGATGTATAAAAACACAGTTATGATTTATATTAATAATAAATATACGTTGTTTTCCTCACAGGTAGCACAGCTACACACACACACACACATATATATATATATATAAAAATATACATATATATATATATATATATATATATATATATATATATATATATATATGATAAAATAAAAGGACAATAGGAAACGTATATCAATTTAACATGTTTCCCTTTCATTAAAGCTTCATCAGAGATTGAGAGAAAACAGACAAAGAGACAGAAACACTGGTATTTTCAATTATGTTTGGGTCAATTCTCATTAGTCAGATATGTGTATAATACTATGTTTATTCAAGTTTGTGGTTATCTGGATAATTCTATGTGTATGTAAGTTTGTGAAGATTCTTGCATGTCTAAGTCGGTATTGGGTGGTAACGTGTATTAGTAATAGCAGTATTTTCTGTTTTTTTTTGTCTGTTTTCTCTCATTCCCTGACGAAATAAAAGGGAAACATATTAGATTGATATGTGTTTCGTATTTGTTCTTTTATTTTATCATCCTGTCGGATTCTAATTCACATTTGATCTACATTTCATATGTAATTCATATATGAACCTAAAGAGCCAGGTGTAGGTGAAACCTACGTAGGTTTACCTGGCTCTTTAGGTTCATATTTAGGTTTGCTCTAAGCGTATTGAGCAGTTTACGTTGTTATTTTTGCTTTACTCGTTTTGGAGGTTTTTTTCTTTAGACTCTGAACTTGAATTCTGGATGATTGTTTTCGCCTCAATTTCATGGTCTTAGTGGTCTTAGTTCTTTCTTTTTTATCCATTATTTTCCCCTGGGCATTGGTTTGTTCATTTACAAGCCAAAATATCTAAGGTTTTTCCAAACGAGTATAACTATATATATATATATATATATATATATATATATATATATATATATATATATGGAAACAGTGGTTCTACAACCATCGCCATTCTTTAACTAATGAATCCCTTAGACACCAAACAGCACTATCGGAATACTATTGGGGTTTGGTGGAAAACAGCTTCACGCCAAAGGTGAAATGGAGAATTATCTCTAGAGCCCAAATTCCAAAAAAACTTCAGAGATAGATGTGACCTCTGCATTAAAGAGAAAATCCTGATAATCAAGCAGAATGGTCCTGAAGAATTATTCAACCAACACAATGAGATGATCTTTAAATGCAGACACAGAAATCATCTCAAAATAATCAACTACATTTACAACCCCCTCCCTCAAAAAAACAAAAAAAACCCCAAAAAACCTGGAAATTTTGAAAGTTTAAATTATCAATATTTGAAATAATGCTCGATGTCTCTCTATACAAATTTTATCATTTATATTATAATATATATGAATTTACATATACATTTACTTATATATATAAGCATATGTGAGTTGATATATATATCTTTATAATTAGGCTAATATTTATAGGTGTTCATTTGGTAATTACAAGCATACAGATATGTTGATGTATGTATATGTAGATGTTTATATACGGAAGTATTTATTTGCTTGTATTTAGATGTGTGGATGCTTGTATATGCGGGTACGTATATGTATATATGTGTATGTGCATATATGTACCTATATATACATATATGTACATATATGTACCTATATATATTGCGGCTAATTTTGAAAAAACTCAGATTTCTTCAAATCTAATTTGAAAAATATTTCGAAATATATGTACCTATATATGCATGTGTATGTGTATATATATATCTGAGATGAGGTATTATGTACAGTATTTACATTATTCGGACTATTGTCCTAATCTTTGTCGCCATATTTATCACAACGTTTCGGCCGTTGTACGCTCCGGTCTTCTTCAGGTGGTTGGAATTTCGAACTGAACCCTTTATTTCGATCACTGGGGTAGACTGTTCTAGTTCCACGTGCCGTGTTTGATGGATGCCAGTTATTAGTTATCTCCTGCTAATTTTCCCTCTGAAAGTTCTCCACTGCTTTAACCGGGTATTGAACTCACACTCTTTGAGGTCTGTCACTGGATCTAACCAACACCTTTATCCACTGTGCCATGTGTACTTGAGGACATCTTGGTATGAATTTCTGGGTATTATAAACCTAATGTTTTCAGCAATATATATATATATATATATATATATATATATATATATATATATATATATATATATATATATATATATATATATATTAAGTGTAAAGATAATATTTTATTATTACCTTTAAATCTTGTTTCGTTTCGAAATATTTTTCAAATTAGATTTGAAGAAATCTGAGTTTTTTCAAAATTAGCCGCAAAATGCCCACATACATTAATTCTCTTAATTTTCATTCCTTTTCAAAATCTCTCTTCCCCTTTCTTTCCTTAAACCCCTAATTCCTCCTCTTATTCCTTACATCTTTAACTCTCTTTTTTCTCTCTATATCGTTTCCGGTGAGATGACCTATTACATAGGTCAATGTCTGGGCCTTATCCACCTTCCTCACTATTAAATATTGTAATAAAAATAAATTTAAAATCATTCCTATCTCTCCCTTCCCTCACTAATTTCGACCATGTCTGTCGCACTATCTCTATATCACCTTATTCACCAATCTCTATATCACCTTACATCAACTTAAAACTAGCCCTCAATGTGTATAAAAACTATATGCAAATTTTAATTCATTTTTTTACCCTTGGAAATGTGATCTGATAAGCCCTGGGTAAATAAATTATAACCAATGGACCCTTAAAGTTGTCTGTTCTCATTATATATATATATATATATATATATCAATAAATTCTCTACTAAACAGTCATTTACTAATGCCTGATGTGATGTGTAAATACACATCAAAGCATGATTGCATTTGTGTAGCGTTTTTTTTTGTCTTTGATGTAATATCCGAAAATAAAGAATATTGCTCGACTTTTGTATTGAATGTTACGAATGTCGGAATTTATATTCGATTTGTTCTCATTTCATATATATATATATATATATATATATATATATATATATATGTGTGTGTGTGTGTGTGTGTGTGTGTGTGTGCGTGCGTGTATACTTATATACCTCCAAATACAAGTATATAACTATAATTTTAATTTTAAATAAAAATGCATACACAAATACCATGACATTCACATATAAAATTATATATATATATATATATATATATATATATATATATGAAATGAGAACAAATCGAATATAAATTATTACAGAAAGCTAAAAATAAAGCGTTGAAAATTTACTCATCAGCGCAGAATGACCCGCCGAAGGCCACTACAACTACAGCAATGAAAGGTACACTTTCAGCTGCCCCTGATAAAAATTCTTTTGATCGCATCTTTCTTCCAAATAACCATTTGACCGAACGTATTTCCAATAATTTAAATGCGTTAAAAATTAAAACTACAATATTACCTACTAGAACTATCCGTAATTTATTAAATAGCACCAGCAAACAACATATTACATCCGATGCTTGCATCTACCAAATCTCATGCAAAAACTGTCACCTAAAATATGTGGGTGAAACATGTAGGTCCGTAAAATCTCGTGTTTTCGAACATAAACGAGATATTCGCCTCGGAAATTTGAACAATGCTTTAGTTGTACACATAACTAAAGCAGATCATAATTTCGATTTTGATTCCGTGAAGATTTTAAAATATTTTCATAATAAAAATCTTAGGAGGATTTATGAAGCAGGTATAATATCCATCTCACGCACGGTGAATACTAGACCTGGTTTCTTTAGTATTTCCCCTTTTTTAGCAAGATTAATGCTCGATAAGCGTACATACAATTTTCCATCATAATAGAATTCTTTTCATTTTTTCGTTTTCATTCAAAATACTTAAATTTTAGAAATACGTTTTGAAGCGTCGTCATTTGACGACAACGTGACCACGCTTAAACGGAAAGCTGATCATTTAAAAATTTTCAGTTATCTGTTTTGGATAAGTTTTGTTTTTATGTCCATCGTCTTTGTCATGTTGAACTGATTATGTTAATTGCATTTTAATGAATATTGTCCTGATGAAGGTTTATTAAACCGAAACGTCAGACGTTGACATTTCATTCATATTAAAACAACTTAATTGCATTTAAGGATTTTTGTTTGTTTTTTCCAAATATTTTTCTCCATTCTGTCGGATTTATATCCATTTATATTTGCTTATATATATATATATATATATATATATATAGGACGAAGCGGCCGTCCAGTGCTTTCTGAGGTTTCTATCAGACTCGATGAATCAATTAATATATATATATATATATATACTCGACTCTCTCGTCGAATTTGACGTATGAGGGGCAAGTAGCTCAGTTCCCAGGAAACCGACAGCCCTACAACAGCACATGAGATTTGGTTATAGTGGTGAAGGTTTCGTGCAGGACCATCCACACTTTTTGAAGGGCCGGATACAGAGACCTGGTGCACTACGTGCCACAAGGTCCCCAAACGACCCTCCGCAGGTTTTGAATTCAGAGTTGTCCTTCTCATAGACCAGTTGCCATCCAAGGCTATAGAAGCCAGTCTGTCCTGCTATTTACCCATAGCTGGAGGGAGAAGAAGAGGATTCATAAATTTCCCAAGGATATTAGCACGTAAGTAAATGTAATCCGAGCCGTTATCCACTACTCCACCGTGCCTCCACGGTGGAATAGTGGATATATTTATTTACACAGATATACAAAGGTCTACATACAAATTTATATTTATAATATCTATCTACATATCAACATGTTTTCTACTGTACACAGATAAATGTATAAATGTATATTCGTACACATCTATTAATAAAAATCCTTCTCTCTGTATATAGAGATCGATCGATCGATAAAGGACTAATAAGAAATATCTATCAATCAATCAGAGAATATAATGTGGAGAAAAAGAAGAAAGAGATTCTGATATTTTTTATTTTTCGTTGTTTGTTTTCCTTTGTTAGTTAGGTTTCACGTGCATTCGACTATTTTAAACCAACGTTAGTATAATATGTGACCTTCCGAATTCAGTGAGAGACAATGCGACGTTTCAAGAAAGTAACTGGTTGCAAGCCTTCCTGGAAAACCGTAAATATTGCTATATGTATATAAGAGTCACACATTATGAAATGGAAAAGTCCGACAATTATTTTAAGACATTTTTAGGTTTATACATTCTTTTTATAGATACGAATATTTAAGTAAATTCTCTGTTTATAATAAACAGTATTAAATAACATTTACTAACCTGAATGTCCGAGAAAGTTTCATAGAAAATATTCATCCTCCAACAGGAATCGAACCTGTATCCTATACGGAACCGTCATATAGCCTGACATGCCTTTAACCGATTTGGCCACAGAGGAGCATTCGGTTAGCAAGGTCGATCTTACTGCTTTTAAACTGCAATCTTTCATGATCCTCTTACGTACATTCATATCTGCTCATGGCGTATCCAAATGTAAACAAATGACGTCACACATTATGTAGTCCGACAATTATTTTAAGACATTTTTATGTTTATACATTCTTTTTATAGATACAAATATTTAAGTAAATTCTCTGTTTATAATAAACAGTATTAAACAACATTTACCGGCCTGAATGTCGGAGAAATCGAACCTGTATGGCTATATGACGGTTCCGTATAGGATACAGGCTCGATTCCTGTCGTAGGACGAATATTTTTTATGAAAATTTCTCGGACATTCTGGCCGGTAAATGTTGTTAATACTGTTTATTATAAACAGAGCATTTACTTAAATATTTGAATCTATAAAAAGAATGGATAAGTATATAAGTGTATAATTTTTTTTAGTTTGTCTATGTGGGAATCAGATGATAATGATATATATTAGATAGATAGATAGATCGTCGGCTCCCTCTGGCAAACGAGCATCGAGATTGTAAACCTTCTCTCCTCATTTCTTTTCTCTCTTCTGCTGGCGGCGGTGGTGGAGATGGCTGTAAAGGCCCAGCCTCTTCTTGAAGAGTGCTAGCAAGCGAAGTCAAAGAAAGTCTGTCGAAATTCCGCGTGAATTTGATTTTGGTGAACAACTCTGCGCGACGGAGATGTCCACACACTTGACCAGAATCGCCCGCCACCCGCTCGTGATTCAAAAGGTGATCGAGAGAGGCGAGATCTGGCAAACCTGGTTGCATCGGGGGGCTGTCGAATGTTTGGTCTGTCAAGGTCTGCCTTGTTTACGCCATCCCGCGTCTGGTGTTTGCTCTCTTCCGCCTCTTGGCCGTCGAGAACGCATAGATCTTCGCCTATTCCGTCGTTGGGGTCGCGTTCATCCAGGCCCCTCCCCTCCTCGATAGGTGATCCCACATGAGTTGATGGATAAATAGATAATGGAAAGACATAGATAGCTAGATAGATAGATAATGAAAAGACATAGATAGATAGATAGATAGATAGATGTGAAGGAAAGAAAGGAAAGAGGCAAAAGGCATAAAATAAATAAAAAAATAAAATATAAAATAAAGAAGAAATACGAAAAGGCCAATTAATTTAATTTACATTTTTCTCGAAATTTTTTAAATTTAAATTTTATGCGTATTTATCCGCACTTTCCCCCCTCCCTACACAAAGCAGAGCATCAAATAGAAAAAGCATGATAATTAGCGTTTTATGCCAGTAATAATACAAAATTTTGGTGTTAATATTTTTTTACAGTTATGTTTACCATATACAAACTTCAAAAGCCACTCGAGGTAGATTTGGAAATTTTATTAGGCGAAAATTAGTATATTCAAATAAATATAAGTTTGAAGACATTTGTCAAAAGTTTTGGTAGTGAAATGTAAGTGTAAGAAATATTAATGTACTGATATTTGAAATGATGCGCGTTTGAAATTAAAAGCAGACAATAGTTTTTTGTTTTGCCGCTCTTTGTGAATTTGGAAACTGGGTAAGACGTTTCTTTTTAATTACAGGAAATTATCCTCAGTCAGAAAGTCATTTCGTTTTTTGGCTCCGTAGTAAAATGTTTTAGGTTACCACGTAAAATAACCGTGTCCTTAAAGGAATCTTCAATTTACAGTGTCGAATTAAACATATAATTATTTTCTTAAAATAAACTTTAATTTTAGAAATATAATTTGATGTCTATCGAATTTTATTTGAGAATCGGACAAGGGCAGAGTGGATTTTTTCGTTTCGTGTGTCTATATTTTTCCTTTGTAGAACAAAAAAAGAGAAAGAATTCAGAAGAACAAAAGGAAAATAAATGTATCCAAAGAAATTATCCTTCTTCCAAAAGAAGACAAGATTCTTGTAACAAGTTTTTCTGTTAAAAAAGTCAAAGAAAAAAAACTTGAGTTGTCTGTTTAAAGAATATAAAACCTTACTTTAGTCAGACAACAAATAATTATGTAAGTAAACCTTTTTATTTAATATTTTGTTTTGTTAATTTAATATTGCCATATGGGACAATATGCATGCAATCATTATTTTGTATTAAAATAAAGATTTTATAATCTTGAATTTTATATTTTATGTTAGGTTTCTGAGGTAGATCGTATCTATAAAAAGATCGCCTGCTTCTTCATTTCTATTCAGAAAACAAGCGCCGAGAACAGAATCACCTGTTTTGCCTTGAGTTTTATCGTAATACATTTTTTTAAGTATATTAATTCAAAGATCATACAAAGGTTAAAAACTTTTTTCATAGTATATATATATATATATATATATATATATATATATATATATATATATATATATATATATATATATATAGCTTATTGAATAAATTACAGAGATTATGTCTGCTAATTTTTAACAAAATCCGTTCATATTCATGAATAACTTTCCGTGTATTGATGCGAAAGGATGAGAGATATGTACTACAACTGTTTAACTTTCTTTTATTTTATTTTCCCAAGTACTTTCGATCTTCTTCCAAAATCATCTTCAGGAGTGCAAGTAGTACAAAAGTATATGTTGTTCGGGGGTTCAAGTATTTATACAATGTTGCGCATGCGTGGCGCGCATCACATTAAATATTGTGCGTTTGTGAAATAACATATAAACTGAAATTAAAGTGTTTGGATTTAATTTTCGGATCGAGAGAAGGCATGTAACACATTTTTACACTTTATTAGCATCTACTCTTGCTGGGAAATAAAGCGCTTGATATCAGGAATAGATCATATGTAAATAGAGCAGTGGACATTTGTGGTTAACACCCAGCGACGACAGTCTGTTTTGTGTTTAAACGCAATCGTCTCGTCAGGCCAATATGTTTAAGCATGAAACAGACTGTCGCTACTGGGTGTTGACCTCAATGACCACTTTTATATATATATATATATATATATATATATATATATATATATATATATATATATATAGGTAAATGAAGTAAACTTATTCGGTTATTTCAAAAATCGCTTTATAATGCAATGGAAATATGGATTTTAAATTTAATTTTATAATTAAATTTAAAATTTTAGTTTCTGTTTTGAAGAATAGTAATTCCTGTGTAGCGATGGGACCATATTTTTAAAATAGTAAATAATTATATATATATATATATATATATATATATATATATATATATATATATACATTTGAGAGTGAAGTCTGAAGATCCAGGGAAAAATAAAATTCTCTGGTGAAATAAATTATTACAATGGAGCCTTAAAGTGCTCTGTTTTTCTTTAAATTATATATATATATATATATATATATATATATATATATATATATATATATATATATACTTTAAATTATAATATTATATAATATATATATACTTTATATATAATATATATATATATATATACTTTAAATTATAATATTATATAATATATATATACTTTATATAATATATATATATATACTTTATATAATATTATATAATATATACATACTTTAATTTATAATTTAAATTTTATATATATATATATATATATATATATATATATATATATATATATATATATATATACTTTTGAAATTGAAGTCTGAATATCCAGAGAAGAAGAAAATTCCCTGGTGAAACAAATTATTACAATGGAGCCTTAAAGTGTCTGTTTTTCTATAAATTAAATTATTCGCTCTGAATTAACATTGAGCTCTCAGGATTTCATCCTCCTTGGGATTATCCGTAAGAATTACCAAGATTTTCGTTACTTAAATATATATATATATATAATTTATTTTTGCTTATTAAAACATGTTATAAAAATCGCTACACAACTGCAATAGTGTTTCAATATAATAAATGTGTCTGTTAAGCTTAAACTACTAGCGAGTGAAAGATTAATTTGATTTCAAAAAGCAGAATACATTTAAAATAGACTTGCATTCAGCTTTTGGAAATCAAATTAATCTTTCATTCGCGAGTAGTTTAACAGCGCCCGAAGGGACACATTTATGGTGTTGAAACATAATTGCAGTTGTGTAGCGATTTAAAAAAATATGTTTTATTTATTTATATATTTTATATATATATATATATATATATATATATATATATATATATAATTATTTATTTAAAAATATGATTGTAACACGCTACATAAGAGGTCTCATGTTTCAAAACAAGAGCAGAAAACTTCAATATAATTATTTGAATTAAATTGAGTTAAAGTAACCTCCGTTCGATCTTCTAGCGAAATTTTTTTGGGAATAACTTATTTCTGAAATTTACGTGTTTTAATAGTATATTCATAATTGAAATCAAAATTTCCATCATAACAGCCAGGGCGAATTGTTTAAAATAGGTAGGGGTGTTTGGTGTTAATAATTCGTATCAGTATAAAGTTACTTTCATAGATGTCAAGTCAGGGTAAGGTGGGGGTGTCTAAATTTAAAACGGAAGATGTTTTCGCCTAGTCTGGTTTACGTGTCTATGGCGATTTATTTATTTTTTTATTTTATTTCTTTATGAAAGGGATTTATGTATATAAAAACTGCCGTAACATTTGTTTTTTGATGACTTCATAAAGGGTTATCTTTTTTTGTACGGTATTTAAACTATTTATTTGGGCTATGGATTATAAAAGTTATTTTATTGTTTGTTTTTAGCTAATTATTCAGTGCATAAATTTGATGATGCCGGAAACCGTTAACTCATCTCTATTGTTTAATAGATTTTTATTATTTAGAAACTTAATAATGTGCAGTTTCTCATGGAGGCACAAAGGGCATGGGTCATCCCAAGTTTTACAAGTTCTAGTCCTATTTATAATTTTCCATTTTACTTTAGGTGTCCTGTTTATTTCCTTTAGATGCCCAAAATATTTAGATAAAGATGTCTGATTTCTTTTATTTATATTGTTGAAAGAGCACTTATGCTGCCTCCATCTGGCCTTAAATTCATTCTTCGTAGACCCAATGTATATCATATTAGTATTAGGACTCTCAGTGGATGAGATAGTACATTGGTATACCACAGATTTGATGCAGCATTTATTTTCTAATGGGCAGTCTTCTGGGTTTCTACAATCACACAATTTTTCACTGTTATTGTCTGATTTAAGAGTAGAGTTTTTATTAATACTATTCAGGCATGGGGGTTTGTTCAGGATTTTATTATTGTGCTTTTTTATTATACTTTCTAGATTTTCAGTGCAGCTGTAACTCAATTTTAGGGTGTTCTTATTAAATATATTACTAAGCCTACTATTGGTGGGGAAGTGTTTATCAATTAAAGCTAAGAATTTCTGTCCTAGTTTAATACTAACCATTTGGTTGAACGGAGGGGTATACCAAATGATTTTTCTTTTCCTGTTTTTTTTTTTTTTTTTT
>OZ010612.1:2332404-2392404 GCA_963932145.1 Acanthosepion lycidas
CAGTTGCTTCTTATTCCATCGCCAAGAAGTAAGTTCTACTCGAACAGCTTCTTCCTGCAAACCACTGCCCTATGGAACTATGGAAGAGGATGTTTCCCCAATCACTACAATCTTAACCTGTTCAAGTCTAGAGTTATCCATTATCTTCCTCTCCTATCCATATAAACTAACCATTGGTGAGAAGTAAGTTCCACTCAAACAGCTTCTTCCTTCAAACCACTGCCCTATGGAACAGACTCCCAAGAGGATGTTTCCCCAATCACTACAATCTTAACCTGTTCAATTCTAGAGTTAACCATTATCTTCCTCTCCTATCCATATAAACTACCCATTGGTGAGAAGTAAGCTTCACTCAAACAGCTTCTTCCTGCAAACCAATGCCCTATGGAACAGACTCCCAAGAGGATGTTTCCCCAATCACTACAATCTTAACCTGTTCAATTCTAGAGTTAACCATTATCTTCCTCTCCTATCCTTATAAACTACCCATTGGTGAGAAGTAAGTTCCACTCAAACAGCTTCTTCCTTCAAACCACTGCCCTATGGAACAGACTCCCAAGAGGATGTTTCCCCAATCACTACAATCTTAACCTGTTCAAGTCTAGAGTTAACCATTATCTTCCTCTCCTATCCATATAAACTACCCATTGGTAAGAAGTAAGTTCCACTCAAACAGCTTCTTCCTTCAAACCACTGCCCTATGGAACTGACTCCCAAGAGGATGTTTCCCCAATCACTACAATCTTAACCTGTTCAATTCTAGAGTTAACCATTATCTTCCTCTCCTATCGATATAAACTACCCATTGGTGAGAAGTAATTTTCCCTCAAACTGCTTCTTCCTGCAAACCACTGCCCTATGGAACTGACTCCCAAGAGGATGTTTCCACAATCACTACAATCTTAATCTGTTCAAGTCTAGAGTTAAACATTATCTTCCTCTCATATCCATATAAACTACTCATTGGTGAGAAGTAAGTTCCACTCAAACTGCTTCTTCCTGCAAACCACTGCCCTATGGAACAGACTCCCAAGAGGATGTTTCCCCAATCACTACAATCTTAACCTGTTCTAGTCTAGAGTTAACCATTATCTTCCTCTCCTATACATATAAGCTACACATTGGTGAGAAGTAAGTTTCCCTCAAACTGCTTCTTCCTGCAAATCACTGCCCTATGGAACAGACTCCCAAGAGGATGTTTCCCCAATCACTACAATCTTAACCTGTTCAAGTCTAGAGTTAACCATTATCTTCCTCTCCTATCCATATAAACTACCCATTGGTGAGAAGTAAGTTTCCCTCAAACAGCTTCTTCCTGCAAACCACTGCCGTATGGAACAGACTCCCAAGAGGATGTTTCCCCAATTACTACAATCTTAATCTGTTCAAGTCTAGAGTTAACCATTATCTTCGTCTCCTCTCCATATAAACTACCCATTGGTTAGAAGTAAGTTCCACTCAAACTGCTTCTTCCTGCAAACCACTGCCCTATGGAACGGACTCCCAAGAGGATGTTTCCCCAATCACTACAATCTTAATCTGTTCAAGTCTAGAGTTAAACATTATCTTCCTCTCCTATCCATATAAACTACCCATTGGTGAGATGTAAGTTTCCCTTTAAACTGCTTCTTCCTGCAAACCAATGCCCTATGGAACAGACTCCCAAGAGGATGTTTCCCCAATCACTACAATCTTAACCTGTTCAATTCTAGAGTTAACCATTATCTTCCTCTCCTATCCATATAAACTACCCATTGGTGAGAAGTAAGTTCCACTCAAACAGCTTCTTCCTTCAAACCACTGCCCTATGGAACAGACTCCCAAGAGGATGTTTCCCCAATCACTACAATCTTAACCTGTTCAAGTCTAGAGTTAACCATTATCTTCCTCTCCTATCCATATAAACTACCCATTGGTAAGAAGTAAGTTCCACTCAAACAGCTTCTTCCTTCAAACCACTGCCCTATGGAACTGACTCCCAAGAGGATGTTTCCCCAATCACTACAATCTTAACCTGTTCAATTCTAGAGTTAACCATTATCTTCCTCTCCTATCGATATAAACTACCCATTGGTGAGAAGTAATTTTCCCTCAAACTGCTTCTTCCTGCAAACCACTGCCCTATGGAACTGACTCCCAAGAGGATGTTTCCACAATCACTACAATCTTAACCTGTTCAAGTCTAGAGTTAAACATTATCTTCCTCTCATATCCATATAAACTACTCATTGGTGAGAAGTAAGTTCCACTCAAACTGCTTCTTCCTGCAAACCACTGCCCTATGGAACAGACTCCCAAGAGGATGTTTCCCCAATCACTACAATCTTAATCTGTTCAAGTCTAGAGTTAACCATTATCTTCCTCTCCTATACATATAAACTACACATTGGTGAGAAGTAAGTTTCCCTCAAACTGCTTCTTCCTGCAAATCACTGCCCTATGGAACAGACTCCCAAGAGGATGTTTCCCCAATCACTACAATCTTAACCTTTTCTAGTCTAGAGTTAACCATTATCTTCCTCTCATATACATATAAGCTACACATTGGTGAGAAGTAAGTTTCCCTCAAACTGCTTCTTCCTGCAAATCACTGCCCTATGGAACAGACTCCCAAGAGGATGTTTCCCCAATCACTACAATCTTAACCTGTTCAAGTCTAGAGTTAACCATTATCTTCCTCTCCTATCCATATAAACTACCCATTGGTGAGAAGTAAGTTCCACTCAAACTGCTTCTTCCTGCAAACCACTGCCCTATGGAACTGACTCCCAAGAGGATGTTTCCCCAACCACTACAATCTTAACCTGTTCAAGTCTAGAGTTAACCATTATCTTCGTCTCCTCTCCATATAAACTACCCATTGGTTAGAAGTAAGTTCCACTCAAACTGCTTCTTCCTGCAAACCACTGCCCTATGGAACGGACTCCCAAGAGGATGTTTCCCCAATCACTACAATCTTAATCTGTTCAAGTCTAGAGTTAAACATTATCTTCCTCTCCTATCCATATAAACTACCCATTGGTGAGATGTAAGTTTCCCTTTAAACTGCTTCTTCCTGCAAACCAATGCCCTATGGAACAGACTCCCAAGAGGATGTTTCCCCAATCACTACAATCTTAACCTGTTCAATTCTAGAGTTAACCATTATCTTCCTCTCCTATCCATATAAACTACCCATTGGTGAGAAGTAAGTTCCACTCAAACAGCTTCTTCCTTCAAACCACTGCCCTATGGAACAGACTCCCAAGAGGATGTTTCCACAATCACTACAATCTTAACCTGTTCAAGTCTAGAGTTAACCATTATCTTCCTCTCCTATCCATATAAACTACCCATTGGTAAGAAGTAAGTTCCACTCAAACAGCTTCTCCCTTCAAACCACTGCCCTATGGAACTGACTCCCAAGAGGATGTTTCCCCAATCACTACAATCTTAACCTGTTCAATTCTAGAGTTAACCATTATCTTCCTCTCCTATCGATATAAACTACCCATTGGTGAGAAGTAATTTTCCCTCAAACTGCTTCTTCCTGCAAACCACTGCCCTATGGAACTGACTCCCAAGAGGATGTTTCCACAATCACTACAATCTTAATCTGTTCAAGTCTAGAGTTAAACATTATCTTCCTCTCCTATCCATATAAACTACCCATTGGTGAGAAGTAAGTTTCCCTCAAACAGCTTCTTCCTGCAAACCACTGCCCTATGGAACAGACTCCCAAGAGGATGTTTCCCCAACCACTACAATCTTAACCTGTTCAAGTCTAGAGTTAACCATTATCTTCGTCTCCTCTCCATATAAACTACACATTGGTTAGAAGTAAGTTCCACTCAAACTGCTTCTTCCTGCAAACCACTGCCCTATGGAACGGACTCCCAAGAGGATGTTTCCCCAATCACTACAATCTTAATCTGTTCAAGTCTAGAGTTAAACATTATCTTCCTCTCCTATCCATATAAACTACCCATTGGTGAGATGTAAGTTTCCCTTTAAACTGCTTCTTCCTGCAAACCACTGCCCGATGGAACTGACTCCCAATAGGATGTTTCCTTTATCACTACAATCTTAAACTGTTCAAGTCTAGAGTTAACCATTATCTTCCTCTCCTATCGATATAAACTACCCATTGGTGAGAAGTAAGTTTCCCTCAAACAGCTTCTTCCTGCAAACCACTGCCCTATGGAACAGACTCCCAAGAGGATGTTTCCCCAATCACTACAATCTTAACCTGTTCAATTCTAGAGTTAACCATTATCTTCCTCTCCTATCGATATAAACTACCCATTGGTGAGAAGTAATTTTCCCTCAAACTGCTTCTTCCTGCAAACCACTGCCCTATGGAACTGACTCCCAAGAGGATGTTTCCACAATCACTACAATCTTAATCTGTTCAAGTCTAGAGTTAAACATTATCTTCCTCTCCTATCCATATAAACTACCCATTGGTGAGAAGTAAGTTTCCCTCAAACAGCTTCTTCCTGCAAACCACTGCCCTATGGAACAGACTCCCAAGAGGATGTTTCCCCAACCACTACAATCTTAACCTGTTCAAGTCTAGAGTTAACCATTATCTTCGTCTCCTCTCCATATAAACTACACATTGGTTAGAAGTAAGTTCCACTCAAACTGCTTCTTCCTGCAAACCACTGCCCTATGGAACGGACTCCCAAGAGGATGTTTCCCCAATCACTACAATCTTAATCTGTTCAAGTCTAGAGTTAAACATTATCTTCCTCTCCTATCCATATAAACTACCCATTGGTGAGATGTAAGTTTCCCTTTAAACTGCTTCTTCCTGCAAACCACTGCCCGATGGAACTGACTCCCAATAGGATGTTTCCTTTATCACTACAATCTTAAACTGTTCAAGTCTAGAGTTAACCATTATCTTCCTCTCCTATCGATATAAACTACCCATTGGTGAGAAGTAAGTTTCCCTCAAACAGCTTCTTCCTGCAAACCACTGCCCTATGGAACAGACTCCCAAGAGGATGTTTCCCCAATCACTACAATCTTAATCTGTTCAAGTCTAGAGTTAAACATTATCTTCCACTCCTATCCATATAAACTACTCATTGGTGAGAAGTAAGTTCCACTCATACTGCTTCTTCCTGCAAACCACTGCCCTATGGAACAGACTCCCAAGAGGATGTTTCCCCAATCACTACAATCTTAACCTGTTCAAGTCTAGAGTTAACTATTATCTTCCTCTCCTATACATATAAACTAACCATTGGTGAGAAGTAAGTTTCCCTCAAACTGCTTCTTCCTGCAAACCACTGCCCTATGGAACAGACTCCCAAGAGGATGTTTCCCCAATCACTACAATCTTAACCTGTTCAAGTCTAGAGTTAACCATTATCTTCCTCTCCTATCCATATAAACTACCCATTGGTGAGAAGTAATTTCCACTCAAACTGCTTCTTTCTGCAAACCACTCCCCTATGGAACTGACTCCCAAGAGGATCTTTCGCCAACGTCTACAATCTTAACCTGTTCAAGTCTAGAGTTAACCATTATCTTCATCTCCAATCCATATAAACTACCCATTGGTTAGAAGTAAGTTACACTCAAACAGCTTCCTGCAAACCCCTGCCCTATGGAACAGACTCCCAAGAGGATGTTTCCCCAATCACTACAATCTTAACCTGTTCAAGTCTAGAGTTAACCATTATCTTCCTCTCCTATCCATATAAACTACCCATTGGTGAGAAGTAAGTTCCACTCAAACTGCTTCTTTCTGCAAACCACTGCCCTATGGAACAGACTCCCAAGAGGATGTTTCCCCAATCACTACAATCTTAACCTGTTCAAGTCTAGAGTTAACCATTATCTTCCTCTCCTATCCATATAAACTACCCATTGGTAAGAAGTAAGTTCCACTCAAACAGCTTCTTCCTTCAAACCACTGCCCTATGGAACTGACTCCCAAGAGGATGTTTCCCCAATCACTACAATCTTAACCTGTTCAATTCTAGAGTTAACCATTATCTTCCTCTCCTATCGATATAAACTATCCATTGGTGAGAAGTAAGTTCCACTCAAACAGCTTCTTCCTTCAAACCACTGCCCTATGGAACAGACTCCCAAGAGGATGTTTCCCCAATCACTACAATCTTAACCTGTTCAAGTCTAGAGTTAACCATTATCTTCCTCTCCTATCCATATAAACTACCCATTGGTAAGAAGTAAGTTCCACTCAAACAGCTTCTTCCTTCAAACCACTGCCCTATGGAACTGACTCCCAAGAGGATGTTTCCCCAATCACTACAATCTTAACCTGTTCAATTCTAGAGTTAACCATTATCTTCCTCTCCTATCGATATAAACTACCCATTGGTGAGAAGTAAGTTTCCCTCAAACTGCTTCTTCCTGCAAACCACTGCCCTATGGAACTGACTCCCAAGAGGATGTTTCCCCAATCACTACAATCTTAATCTGTTCAAGTCTAGAGTTAACCATTATCTTCCTCTCCTATCCATATAAACTACCCATTGGTGAGAAGTAAGTTCCACTCAAACTGCTTCTTTCTGCAAACCACTGCCCTATGGAACAGACTCCCAAGAGGATGTTTCCCCAATCACTACAATCTTAACCTGTTCAAGTCTAGAGTTAACCATTATCTTCCTCTCCTATCCATATAAACTACCCATTGGTAAGAAGTAAGTTCCACTCAAACAGCTTCTTCCTTCAAACCACTGCCCTATGGAACTGACTCCCAAGAGGATGTTTCCCCAACCACTACAATCTTAACCTGTTCAAGTCTAGAGTTAACCATTATCTTCGTCTCCTCTCCATATAAACTACCCATTGGTTAGAAGTAAGTTTCACTCAAACAGCTTCTTCCTGCAAACCCCTGCCCTATGGAACAGACTCCCAAGAGGATGTTTCCCCAATCACTACAATCTTAATCTGTTGAAGTCTAGAGTTAAACATTATCTTCCGCTCCTATCCATATAAACTACTCTTTGGTGAGAAGTAAGTTCCACTCAAACTGCTTCTTCCTGCAAACCACTGCCCTATGGAACGGACTCCCAAAAGGATGTTTCCCCAACCATTACAATCTTAACCTGTTCAAGTCTAGAGTTAACCATTATCTTCCTCTCCTATCCATATAAACTACCCATTGGTGAGATGTAAGTTTCCCTTTAAACTGCTTCTTCCTGCAAACCACTGCCCGATGCAACTGACTGCCAAGAGGATGTTTCCTTTATCACTACAATCTTAACCTGTTCAAGTCTAGAGTTCACCATTATCTTCCTCTCCTATCGATATAAACTACCCATTGGTGAGAAGTAAGTTTCCCTCAAACAGCTTCTTCCTGCAAACCACTGCTCTATGGAACAGACTCCCAAGAGGATGTTTCCCCAATCACTACAATCTTAATCTGTTCAAGTCTAGAGTTAAACATTATCTTCCTCTCCTATCCATATAAACTACTCATTGGTGAGAAGTAAGTTCCACTCATACTGCTTCTTCCTGCAAACCACTGCCCTATGGAACAGACTCCCAAGAGGATGTTTCCCCAATCACTACAATCTTAACCTGTTCAAGTCTAGAGTTAACCATTATCTTCCTCTCCTATCCATATAAACTACCCATTGGAGAGAAGTAAGTTCCACTCAAACTGCTTCTTTCTGCAAACCACTGCCCTATGGAACTGACTCCCAAGAGGATCTTTCGCCAACCTCTACAATCTTAACCTGTTCAAGTCTAGAGTTAACCATTATCTTCATCTCCAATCCATATAAACTACCCATTGGTTAGAAGTAAGTTACACTCAAACAGCTTCCTGCAAACCCCTGCCCTATGGAACAGACTCCCAAGAGGATGTTTCCCCAACCACTACAATCTTAACTTGTTCAAGTCTAGAGTTAACCATTATCTTCCTCTCCTATCCATATAAAGTACCCATTGGTGAGAAGTAAGTTCCACTCAAACAGCTTCTTCCTACAAACCACTGCCCTATGGAACAGACTCCCAAGAGGATGTTTCCCCAATCACTACAATCTTAACCTGTTCAAGTCTAGAGTTAACCATTATCTTCCTCTCCTATCCATATAAACTACCCATTGGTGAGAAGTAAGTTTCCCTCAAACAGCTTCTTCCTGCAAACCACTGCTCTATGGAACAGACTCCCAAGAGGATGTTTCCCCAATCACTACAATCTTAACCTGTTCAAGTCTAGAGTTAAACATTATCTTCCTCTCCTATCCATATAAACTACCCATTGGTGAGAAGTAAGTTTCACTCAAACAGCTTCTTCCTGCAAACCACTGCCCTATGGAACAGACTCCCAAGAGGATGTTTCCCAAATCACTACAATCTTAACCTGTTCAAGTCTAGAGTTAAATATTATCTTCCTCTCCTATCCATATAAACTACCCATTGGTGAGAAGTAAGTTCCACTCAAACAGCTTCTTCCTACAAACCACTGCCCTATGGAACAGACTCCCAAGAGGATGTTTCCCCAATCACTACAATCTTAACCTGTTCAAGTCTAGAGTTAAATATTATCTTCCTCTCCTATCCATATAAACTACCCATTGGTCAGAAGTAAGTTCCACACAAACAGCTTCTTCCTACAAACCACTGCCCTATGGAACAGACTCCCAAGAGGATGTTTCCCCAATCACTACAATCTTAACCTGTTCAAGTCTAGAGTTAACCATTATCTTCCTCTCCTATCCATATAAACTACCCATTGGTGAGAAGTAAGTTTCACTCAAACAGCTTCTTCCTGCAAACCACTGCCCTATGGAACAGACTCCCAAGAGGATGTTTCCCCAATCACTACAATCTTAACCTGTTCAAGTCTAGAGTTAACCATTATCTTCATCTCCTATCCATATAAACTACCCATTGGTGAGAAGTAAGTTTCACTCAAACAGCTTCTTCCTACAAACCACTGCCCTATGGAACAGACTCCCAAGAGGATGTTTCCCCAATCACTACTATCTTAATCTGTTCAAGTCTAGAGTTAACCATTATCTTCCTCTCCTATCCATATAAACTACCCATTGGTGAGAAGTAAGTTCCACTCAAACTGCTTCTTTCTGCAAACCACTGCCCTATGGAACAGACTCCCAAGAGGATGTTTCCCCAATCACTACAGTCTTAATCTGCTCACGTCTAGAGTTAAACATTATCTTCCTCTCCTATCCATATAAACTACCCATTGGTGAGAAGTAAGTTCCACTCAAACTGCTTCTTTCTGCAAACCACTGCCCTATGGAACTGACTACCAAGAGGATGTTTCCTCAATCACTACAATCTTAACCTGTTCAAGTCTAGAGTTAACCATTATCTTCCTCTCCTATCGATATAAACTACCCATTGGTGAGAAGTAAGTTTCCCTCAAACAGCTTCTTCCTACAAACCACTGCCCTATGGAACAGACTCCCAAGAGGATGTTTCCCCAATCACTACAATCTTAATCTGTTCAAGTCTAGAGTTAACCATTATCTTCCTCTCCTATCCATATAAACTACCCATTGGTGAGAAGTAAGTTCCACTCAAACTGCTTCTTTCTGCAAACCACTGCCCTATGGAACTGACTACCAAGAGGATGTTTCCTCAATCACTACAATCTTAACCTGTTCAAGTCTAGAGTTAACCATTATCTTCCTCTCCTATCGATATAAACTACTCATTGGTGAGAAGTAAGTTTCCCTCAAACAGCTTCTTCCTACAAACCACTGCCCTATGGAACAGACTCCCAAGAGGATGTTTCCCCAATCACTACAATCTTAACCTGTTCAAGTCTAGAGGTAACCATTATCTTCCTCTCCTATCCATATAAACTACCCATTGATGAGAAGTAAGTTCCACTCAAACTGCTTCTTTCTGCAAACCACTGCCCTATGGAACAGACTACCAAGAGGATGTTTCCCCAATCACTACAATCTTAACCTGTTCAAGTCTAGAGTTAACCATTATCTTCCTCTCCTATCGATATAAACTACTCATTGGTGAGAAGTAAGTTTCCCTCAAACAGCTTCTTCCTGCAAACCACTGCCCTATGGAATAGACTCCCAAGAGGATGTTTCCCCAATCACTACAATCTTAATCTGTTCAAGTCCAGAGTTAAACATTATCTTCCTCTCCTATCCATATAAACTACTCATTGGTGAGAAGTAAGTTCCACTCATACTGCTTCTTCCTGCAAACCACTGCCCTATGGAACAGACTCCCAAGAGGATGTTTCCCCAATCACTACAATCTTAATCTGTTCAAGTCTAGAGTTAACCATTATCTTCCTCTCCTATCCATATAAACTACCCATTGGTGAGAAGTAAGTTTCACTCAAACAGCTTCTTCCTACAAACCACTGCACTATGGAACAGACTCCCAAGAGGATGTTTCCCCAATCACTACAATCTTAACCTGTTCAAGTCTAGAGTTAACCATTATCTTCCTCTCCTATCCATATAAACTACCCATTGGTTAGAAGTAAGTTCCAATCAAACAGCTTCTTCCTGCAAACCACTGCCCTATGGAACAGACTCCCAAGAGGATGTTTCCCCAATCACTACAATCTTAACCTGTTCAAGTCTAGAGTTAACCATTATCTTCCTCTCCTATCCATATAAACTGCCCATTGGTGAGAAGTAAGTTTCCCTGAAACTGCTTCTTCCTGCAAACCACTGCCCTATGGAACAGACTCCCAAGAGGATGTTTCCCCAATCACTACAATCTTAACCTGTTCAAGTCTAGAGTTAACCATTATCTTCCTCTCCTATCCATATAAACTACCCATTGGTGAGAAGTAAGTTCCACTCAAACTGCTTCTTCCTGCAAACCACTGCCCTATGGAACAGACTCCCAAGAGGATGTTTCCCCAATCACTACAATCTTAATCTGTTGAAGTCTAGATTTAACCATTATCTTCCTCTCCTATCCATATAAACTACCCATTGGTGAGAAGTAAGTTCCACTCAAACTGCTTCTTCCTGCAAACCACTGCCCTATGGAATAGACTCCCAAGAGGATGTTTCCCCAATCACTACAATCTTAACCTTTTCAAGGCTAGAGTTATCCATTATCTTCCCATCTTTTATATATAAACTACTCCTTAACGTAACCCTCTACCTCGAGTGACCCCCGGGCCTTGTACAGCATGAAACTTAAATCATTATATTTTCCTCGCCATGTCCCTGCAGGACGTAGACGATCGTTGCCCTTCTTTTCTTAATTATCCGTAAATTACAATTATTTCTTAGCTTTTTGTCCATTTTAAATTCAGTTCAAATCGACCTGTGAGAGTATTCTGATTTTGTCAGACGACGGAATCCAAAATGGCACTTGAAAGATGCCTTCTAAAAATAAAGCAAATTACGAGGAAACAGAAAATTTCGTTATAAACAAAGAGTACTGAACTGTTATGTAATATCAATCCTCAAAAACGGCAGTGATTGCTGAACAATTTCTTCAAAAATGAAAATTTGGGGCAACAAAGATGTGGTTCTACAGGAGGATGCTGGTAATGTCATAAGGGTACTTATACTCAGAATCAGGACGAGTTAGCTGAAATTTCTTGGACGCCTAATGAGGAAGTCGGGCTTGGCGAAATTGATGCTCACATGAGTTATTGAAGGCAAAAGGGATTGGTGGTGGCAGCAGATCACCCACCTAACCAACTTGTGTGAATGTATGGTGCAACGTGGGCGTGGGTAGATATGGCAAAAAGACAAAAGTTATTAAGAGCTACAAGAGAAAGGAAGTTGTCGAGAGCCATGATTGCCCACGTCCTGTAGGGACACTGTAAATAAAAGCAGATTCTAATATCATGTCTCTTCAGGGCGTAGGTGATCATGATACTTTAGTGATATTTCATTATTAACTGTGAATTGCTCATGCATTCTTGAGAAAGTTAGTGAAATGGCTTCCCATGGCCGTTTCGACAGTTTTGAATTGTATGGACATAATTACTAGAGGCAGTGATAGGTGTGTTTTATATTGTAGTTTTGTTAAAGTTATATTTTGGAATACAGTTTGATTTCAGAAATTGTAGGATATTATATGGATTAAAGTCATGACAGGGTCTTTCATGTTGGTTGTTTGATAGTATTTTAAACAGATTTGTCTGAAGTCGCTACAATTTGTTAGTATCTGCGTATTGTTGGTAAATTTTTATATAAAAATGTATTGTTAGTATTTTTACTATTAGAATGTATTTTTACAGTTTCATAGTGTTTTGTTTTTGTTAAGAGATCCACTATTTGCCCATAGTTGGGCCCCAACAGGTGCTACCACTCCCGATCAGAGGCCTTGCTGCCGGATGTAGTTTATCGGGCTAAAATAAAACATTATTGACAATTAAGTAGCGCCAATAGGAAAAGTTGTTGTTTTATATAATATTGTTACCCGCGATATCTCCCCATCGAACAATGGTATGCAAGCTGGAGTGTGTATTAATGGGATGACCTGAGTACCTCCAAAGGTACCGTACTACACCTGTGTCCTTGTATGGCTCAAAGCTACAAACATGGAGCGCAGAAAAACCGTAAAGGGTACGAAGGCCGGAGGGCTCAACGGCTGAAACGTTGTGATCACAACAACAGGGGTAGGATAATGATAACTCCTCATCCCAGAAATTTAGACAAAGCAACGTAATTACTCACTGAATTTCTGAGATTAGGAATATTTATTTATATTCGGACTATTGTCCAATATATAATACTCGCCAGCGGCGTGAACTAGGTAAACCACTGCTAGTGGTGAACTACATTGACAGCATATTACCCCCACTTAGTGTCCAAAGTATTTATGAGGATTGGGATATACCCATTAGTGTTTATAGATACGTTATATAACATATATATATTTCAATATATTTATATCTATCTCAGTTTATATATACCTTATTTTGTTTCTATCTATGTTTGATATTTAACACAGTATATATATATATATATATATATATATATATATATATAGAGAGGTAGCTAGTTAGTTACCTAGTATCTAAGTGTGTTTCTATCTCTTTCTCTCACTCCCTATCTATCTGTCTATCGATTTATCTAAGTATAAATAGAGATTCAGTAATAGCAATCCATTAAGCAGGATTTCTTAAAATTTTAACGCTTTTTTGCATAATTTCTCTCTCTCTCTCTCTCTCTCTCTCTCTCTCTCTCTATATATATATATATATATATATATATATAGTGGATGACACTATATATATATATATATATATATAAATATATATATATATAGTGGATGACACTATATATATATATATATATATGAAAGTGAACATATATATATATATATATATATATGAAAGTGAACATTGAAGTCAACGCTCAGACAGGCTGTTTCATGCTGGACGCAATCGTCAGCCATTATCCCATGAATATAGCACACCTTAAATTTAAACACCTTTACATTTCTTGATATATATATATATATATATATATATATATATATATATATATATATATATTATATATATATATATATATATATATATATATATATATATATGTGTGTGTGTGTGTGTGTGTGTGTGTGTATTATAATCTAGAAAGTATTACTGAATGAGGAATAAACAAAACGGAGGTTGAAAATGAAATGGTAATCTTTATGACATCAACAAAATACAATACTCGTCAGCGGCGTGAATAGGTAAACTACTACAAGTAATGGACTACTTAAAGAGCATATTACGATATTTACCTGCCTCCACACGAGGTAGGATGCGACTCAAGGCAAAATTTAATGTGGGGAAATCCGAGCCCGTGGGCTCAGGCAAAAATTGCCCGTTTACCCCGCATACATATGATCGAGTATCTGTCTACGTTGCCGGATGAGACTCTGCCCTTCGGTATAGCCTCGTCCGGGTTCCTCTCTGCTCGAAGGCAGAGAGTTAGACACAGCAAGAGCTTCTCGCGCTGATAGCTCACGCTGCCAGCGTAGACAGTATATTACCCCCACTAACAATAGGGTCCAACTTATGAAGTTTGAGACCTATCTATTTGTGTTCATAGGTACGGTATATAAGAGTACCCTCCAGCCTTCATCTGTCGTATAGAGATCCGAATAACATACAGGAAATTTCGAACTGAATCCTTTCTTTAATCTACGGAAGTAGACTGTTTCCGTTCCACTAAACATGTTTGCGGATATCTGGTCTAGTATTTTGTAGTGAACAATTACGTAGAAGCAAGCGAGTCAGTGTGGCTTGCACCTGGTGCAAAGGAAAATAAGCACCTTACCTCAATACACGACACATAGCATCGTCATTTTGTTCCTTGAAAATAGCATGAATTTCCCCCTCCCCGTTTTAGATTATTTCAAAAGTATATATTCTGTAACGGTGGCTTTTGTACAGCTTAGTGTGGTTCGACCAATAGCAAGTTACGTGCTGATTGGTTGGACTGGAGGATGCCATTTGACGGGGTAACTGAGGACAAAAACGAAGAACGCTAATTGGTCAGTTGTCTGTGCTCTTGGTAGGATAAAAGAGGGCTGAATCAGTGAGAAGAGAACCATTTTTACGTTGGTGACGTGTGCGGGAACTCAAGAACGGCGGATTGAAAAAGAAATATTTATTATTGTATGAGCGACGTCAGGCACACACAAAGACACACTAGGTTAGCTTAGTGGATTAAAGAAGTTGGTTCGTGAATTTGGTGACATAGTAATTGTGAGTTCAATCCCTGGGTCGGTCAGTGTGGACGCAGTGAAAACAGGACAAGCAATAACTGAGCAATTCTAAAATTAAGAACTATTCCTAGTCATAGGAATTAGAAATAGAACTGTCTACCCCTGTAGATTAAATAAGGGGTTCAGTTTATATTTCTCTGTAGGTTACCCAGATAGATGTACACCTGATGAAGGCCGGAGGGCACAACGACCGAAACGTTGTGAAAATAACAACAATGATGATTTCAATAGCTGTAATATAAATAGTGTAAATGGTAGATGACTTATTATATTAGTACCCCAAGGCAAAGTACCTAGTTTGTTCCTGAATATATCCATAAATACAAATATTATATCTATATAATAAATGTGAATGTCAGTGTGTTAGTATGTCACACCTTTTCAACTTTACCACTAGAGACCAATATATCATCCCATTTTGAAATCAGGCTCTGGGAGCAAATTAAAAACACACCAGCGCGGATCCAGACCCGCAACACTGCCATTTTGGATTCCCAATTTTTCATTCCTGTGATTGTCTTCGGCGGTTTTTTTTTTGTACTTTAACAATATTTATAAATTGGAAATAAATTTAGGAATAATCGAAATTAATTACGAAATCCAGCGAAAGTCACCCGTGAAATAAAAATAATTTTTTCGTACGGAAAGTAAGGACCTACGTACATCAAATTTCTTTAAATTAACTGGCAGCATAAGAATTATCGTTGAACTTTTCAAAGGTAAGCTTAAATATTAATGCAATACTTAAATGCAGTGATCAATTCTGAGTTCTGTAGTTTATTGTTGCCTATCGCATCTACTCCTGCTTATCTATTTTGATGAAGGCCTAATCAAGCACCTTTCGCAGGAGCTAGCTTAAATGCCGCCTGATAGGGCAGCTTTTAAGTTAGTATATATATATATATATATATACAGAGAGAGAGAGAGAGAGAGAGAGAGAGAGAGAGAGAGAGAGAGAGAAGGGGAAAGAGTGAGAGAAAGACAGAGTTTGACCCAAAATATATACACACTTCAGGAAAGGAACAATTTGTATCGATATTTTAATAGTACATTTAGTAAGACATCACGAGATTAATACAAGTTACTTTTGTTCTTGACAATCACAAGAGATGCTCAAAATGGTTGCCTTTAGCTTCCAGACATTTCCCTCATGAACTAATGCTTGGACAACGTTGGCTAATGTTTCCGCTGGGGTTTGCTTGCACATACATTTTCTATTTCTTGTTTAAGAGTCACAAATGTAATGACATCTTTCGAAAAAAATGTCGTATTACAGTAAACGGTGTTATCGCAATTTGATAAAACTACGACAAGATAAGATTTTCCTTTCCAGAAGTTTGTAAACATTTTTGGGCGGACTCTGTATATGTAAGCTGACCTTTTCTAACGCTTTTATACACACACACACACATATTATTACACGCTTCAGTGAATGCAAACTCCAAAAGGATTATATCATAAATTACAAACATACTTGGCCGCTTCTTATATCCAAAAACTAAATACTTTTTAGGGCTTCAATCATTTATTGTTTCGCCAAAAACAAATAAAAAAACCAAAAAAAAAAAACCAAAAAAAAAAACAAAAACAAACAAACTATTTAATCTATGCAGACAAGTAGATATAAAATTCTTACGTTCTTATTCACGTGATGAAAAATATCCCAGAAAACAAAATACATACTCCACATCTATGTTCATATGTCAAATGCGGGAAGTGAGTTCATCTGAACACATATCAGTCTATAAGTACGGATAAAGACCAATAAAGGCCAATAATATAATAGGACTACTTAAATACAGTGGTCCACTCGTAAAAATTAGGGAAATTTTTTCCAGAAGATAATTTTTGTTGATTACCATTAATTAGACTTTTTTCAAGCCACATTTGTTAGAATCAAAAACTATTGATATTTTTTATTGATTTAGAAGCTAGCTTCTGTTCACAATATTTATATAGGGTAAAATCGATCCCTAGCTTTTTAAATTGTTATTGGACCTAAATTTTGTTTTAAAATGTTAAATTCTAAACTGAGTTTTTCATCATTCATATCGATGTATTTTCTTTTAGATTTCTTTTTTATTTTCTGAATTTTAGACGTTTTTTAAAAAACTTTTTCCTTTTAAATTTTTTGAGGATTATTTCAGAAGCACCTGTACAAACATTGGGGAATAATAAGTATTTATCTTCAATGAAGAATAAACAGATACCCACTTATATTAATTTCCGTCGCACTTCTCTCTTGTGGAACTCTTTTCCGGCTTCTTGCTTCCCAGTCAAATATTTTGAATGCAATGTCTATCGTTATCTTCCGTCTTCTTAATTCTTGTTCTTTTATTGTCTTTTCTCCTTAACAATAGTTTTACTAATATTCTCTAACACTCAGTAACCTTTTGCATCCTAGCGGCTTTATTGCCTTTATTGTCTTCAAAAATTTAAATGCAATGTCAGTCGTTATCTTCTGTCTTAATTCTTGTTTTTTATTGTCCTCTCTACTTAATAGTAGTTTTTTCTCATATTCTCTAACACTCAGTAACCCCTTGCGTCCTAGTGGCTTTATTGCTTTGATCTTCAAAAATTTAAATGCAATGTTAATCGTTATCTTCTGTCTTCTTAATTCTTGCTCTTTTATTATCCTCTCTCCTTAATAGTGTTTTTTTCTCATATTACACTTTGTTCCCAAGTTGTCGGCCAGATAGCAACATTTTGGATACAGTCAGAGCGCACCCCTGTAAACTCATAAAGACAATCGATCAAGTGAGTTCGATGCTCATTAGGTGATCAATACTGACGGCACTGTGTCATATCGAAGTTTCGCTTAATAAATTATTATAAGCAATCGATCAAATGTTATTTTGACTGCTTTAACGCGATCTGCATTACGAATGTTTCAAATGTCTCTAGCTTTCTTATTTTCAAGAATAAAATGACTATTACCTGTGTATTATAAAAACAATTATGTTTTTAGAAAACATGTTTTAGAACATTACGAATGTTTCAAATGTCTCTAGCTTTCTTATTTTCAAGAATAAAATGACTATTACCTGTGTATTATAAAAACAATTATGTTTTTAGAAAACATGTTTTAGGACATTACGCATGTTTCAAATGTCTCTAGCTTTCTTATTCTCAAGAATAAAATGACTATTACCTGTGTATTATAAAAACAATTATGTTTTTAGAAAACATGTTTTAGAACAGAAGAAAACATTTGTTTTTAGAAAACATGTTTTAGAACAGATGAAAACATTTGTTTTTAGAAAACTGTTATGTTATTAGAAAACATTTATGTTTTTAGAAAACATGAAACATGTTTTCAGAAAACATATTTTTAGAAAACATATTTATAGAAAACATAAAAACATATATTTAAGAAAACTTTTCTTTTCAAAAAGGGGACTTATTTCAATATTTAAATATGTAATTTTGTTATATTTCAACTTGATGTTTTTGAAAAAAAGACTTTTTCAGAAAGAAAAAATGTCTTTTTTTTCAAAAAGAAAGTATATATTTGAAATAAAACATTTATTTATACTATTTACATGCGGACTATTATCCTCATGTTTGTTGTTCTTATCACAACGTTTCGGTCGTTGTTCTCTCCGGCCTTCATCAGGTGTGTATCCATCCAGGAATTCTGAACTGAGCCCTTTATTTAATTTACGGAGGAGTAGTCTGTTCTCGTTGCACTTCTCATGACTATGGATATCTTATCTAGTTCTTATTTTCTGGTAACATAGTAATTGTGAGTTCAATCCCTGGGCTGGGCTGGGCAGTGTGTCCTCGTACTCAGTGGAAACAGGGCGAGCAATAAAATAAAATGAAAATGAAAATACGAGATATCTCTAGACATGTGCATTGGAACAAGAACTGTCTTCCTCTGTCGATTAAATAAAGGGTTCAATTCAGAATTCCCTGTATGTTACCCAGACCGATATACACCTGAAGAAGGCCGGAGGGCACAACAGCCGAAACGTTGTGATAGCAACAAAGATGGGGATATTAGTCTGAATGTAAATAGTGTAAATAATGACAAATTCTCATCTTAGAAATTCAGTGAGAAAAGAAGTGAATTTAAAAAAAAAATGCAAAACCTTTGAAAGAAGAAAAATAAAAAAATATACTTTAAAATGTAAAATCTTCTATTTATCAATCTCCCTACAAAGCAAGATGTAGTAAAAGGCCAGTTTTTAACGTGGGGAGTTCCGAGCCCGGAGGCTCGGGCAGAAATTGCCTACCTCCCCAAACGAGACTCTGTCCTTCGGCATAGCCTCGTTTTGGTTCCTTTCGCCCGGGAGCAGAGAGTTCGACAAAAGAGGAAGAGGAAGAGAAATCCTCTTTCTCTCATTGTAAGCGTTAACACAAAATTTGTAGTCATTGATTTACTTTCTGTTGTTAACTGGGACAAGGATTAGCTTGTTAATTTTAACGAAACTGCTCTCTTTAGAGAAAACTCTTTTTACCTTCCATCAGTATGGCTGATGCTAACCTCCAGGAGAGTGACTAATAATTGCACCTACTCGGGTTAAGCTTTTCAGCTGACATGAAGTGGAAAGATTATATTGAATTAATTGCTAGGTCTGCAGCTAAGAACGTTGGATCACTGTGCCATGCTAGACAATTTTTCTTACCAGAATCTATCTTACATATTTATAAGTCTACCATTCGTCCATGCTTCGAATATTGCAGTCACATGTGTCTGGTGTTCCTGCTATATATTTAGAGATTCTTGATAAAATCCAAAGAAGAATCTGCAATGTTATCGGTCCTGACCTGACATCTCGCCTTCAGTTACCTTTCCACCGCCACAATGTAGCTTCCCTGTACCTTTTCTATAAATACTTTCATGGTAATTGTTCTCATGAAGTTTCCTCTATGGTACCTAGACTTTATGAATTTAAGCTCAGTACTAGATTGGCGGCAAGGTCTCATCATTTTACAGTTGAAATAGTTAGATGTAACCGTAAGTTCTATGCTAATAGTTTCTTCTCTTTCGTTTTTTTCATATTCTAAAACATTCAGTAACCTCTTGCGTCTTAGTGGCTTTATTGCCTTAAGTTGAAATGATTTAAAAAGTCACCCAAAACTGATACCGAAATTTGGATAAAACTATTGCACCAGTTCGTCCAAATAAATCCATAGCCTATAAATTGCAATTCTAAAATAAGAAAGGAACAATTCCTCATAAACTTCAGACAAGATATATTTTGAAGATTTTTTCCAAAGATGTTTATTCCCATTATACAAAAATAGCAAATCACCTTAAATTATACAACCCTTTCTCTCTTTTCTTTTCTTCATTCAGCGAAAAGAACAAATTTAACATTCGCAGTAGGGCTTATCTTTTGAAGATGAACTTAGCACCCAAATAAAAATCCGAAAATAGTTTTGTTGTTCAGAGCGTAACAAAGAAAGCAATGTTTCATAAGATTTATTTTATCGAGGAGCACACATATGAAACGCCGTCTGCCATTTATAAAAAAGATTAATTATTTTCCACAGGCAAAGTCGGTATGTGTAACAGTCTCATATATAGAGTTTTAAAAAGTTTAATTCAAAGTTAAATCAGGTCCTTGTCTTTGTTTAGCGGCATATCAACATCTTCATGGGTCATTTATTGTCGAATACTAAATATTTTGTACGCAATTTTATTTATTTTTTTTTTGAGATAATAATAGCTTTTAGTTATCAAAGTCTTACTAATTAACCCATAGCTGGTGGGAGAGGAGGTGAATTCGTACCTTTCCCAAGGGTAATTGTGCGTAAGGGTATATAATGAACTCAACTGAAAATTGAACTCAGTTCTCCGATTAACAATTCCAGTCCATTATCCTGTACACCACGCGTACATCGATGCTTACAGCACCTGGTATAGACAATCGGTCACTCATATAGGTACTGACTAGGCTCGACGTTGCTTAACTTCAGTGATTGTTTAGATGCATAGAAATCTCCTTTGCATTTAATATTCCAGTATTATGGAGTTATACTACATATTGGTTGGCCTACAGACTTCGAAAGGTCTAAATGGTATTTCTTAAATAGTGAATTGAAACCTGCTTTCTCGTGATGGTTTCTCGTGGTATTATTGATAGGGCACACTTGGCTTAGAAGTGGTTTCTTTTGGTTGAAAAACAGGATCGATTCCAGTTGATAGATACACACAAGCATATATATATATATATATATATATATATATATATATATATATATATATATATATATATATATATATATATATATATATATTCATCACTTTAAACGTTATTTTTAGTGGATACTCGTATTTGAGTAGAGGTTCCGTTTACTTATTAAAATGTTTATTTATTCATTTTCGTGAACCGGCCTGAACGATCGAGTGATCTTATTAAAGTAAAGAAAAAATTACGATCTCTGGCAGTATTCGAACCGGCGTAACTCTGGATAAATGGAGCAACTGCTAAATTCGGTAAGCTCTAATCAATGACGATACACAGAAGCAGGCGACCAAGCAAGACCGAATTGTGCCTTTAAGCAAAACTTTGCACGGTAAATAAATTAAATAAATATACTGTTAAGTAAATAAACGGGGCTTCTATTCAAATATGAGCATCCTTTAAAGTGGAAAAATAATCTGTCGGTTTAATAAAAATCCATTACATTTTTTTGGGAAATATATACTTAAGGTAACATCACTCAGCTAAGTGTCAAACCTTTTACTTGTATTAATTCTCTCTCTCTCTCTCTCTCTCTCTCTATATCTATATATATATATATATATATATATATATATATATATATATATATATATATATATAATAAAAAGGCTTAAACACTAATATTCCATGGTCATAATTTATTCCATTGGAATCGTAAATACGATCCAATTCATCAGACCTACAAATTCAAAAAGAAAACAGAAAAAAACCCACTCTGGAAATAAAAATAGAATTTAGAGAGAGTGTAATTATGAGAGTGTGGGACGAATGTTAGTTTATAAGAGAGGGGTTTAACAGAGAGAGTTTTATTTAAAATTAGGTGTGAGTGGAAGGGGGAAAAAGACTGTTGACGGATGTCTAAAACAGTATAAGGATACACATCGAGGTGACAATACACACACCATGGCCGATCAAATCTTAAAGAAGGAGGGAGAGGTAAGGAAAGAAGTGGTGGGGAAGAAAGATGGGGCGGGTGAAATTAAAATTGCAAGGGACGCTGTGTAATTGAGAAAATTTGACAAAAATAATATCGACTGCAGGTTACAAATCAAATATTATAAACAATAAATATGAAGATTATCTAATCTGGCGAGGACCTATATTTTTATTTTTTATGTTCAAAACGCATGCAAAATCACACATACACAATAAGTTATACACGTATATACATACACATCGCCGTGTACGTACATACACACTTACATATATCCATGTACACATACACGTAAATCCACATATTCACACATACATACACACATACATATACATACACACACACACATATACATATATCTGATTCAATATCTCAGATACTAAGCGCTTTCTAATAATTACCGCGCATATGATAAAGAAATAATTACACCTACATATATACACACATACACATACACATACACACACACCTCCATATATATATATATATACATACATACATACACATACACACACATATATATATATATACATACATATATATATGCATATATATACATACACACACACACATACATACATATACATGTACACACACACATACATCCATATATATACATATATACATAGACACACACACACATGTATATACACACACACACATACATATACACAAACATCTACTCGTATACATACATGTATATACTACACACACACACACACACATATATACATATATATACACATACACACATACATATACATGTACACACACAAACACATATAAATACATACACACATACATATACATACATATACATACGCACACATATATACACGTATATCCACCTATACCCTATACACACATTTTCCACATACATATACATAAATACACATGCACCCACATACACATATATACATACACACACATACAAAAACCAGATATATATACGCACACACACATATATATATATATATATATGTATATATATATATACATATATATACATACAAAAATGTACACACATATACCTACATATACACACATACATCCATAGGCATCCACTCCTAACCCATTTACACACACTTGTACATATGAACATACGCATACATGCGCATAAACATATATACCTAAAACCTTACATTTCTATACAATTAAACAAAAAAAAACAAAAAAAAAAACAACAATGTATCCCTATATCTATCCGTTTAGCTATACATACATACACATATACACGCACATCTATACCCACATACACACATATATATACACATACATACATATGGGTACATATATACACCAACACATACGCACACCCACACACATACATATACATACATATATATACATATATATATATATACATATACACACATCCCTGCATATATATTCTCCTATATATACCTACACCCACATACGTATACATGAATATATACACATACACACACATATCCATACATATACATACACATATATACAAATACACACACCCCTAAATATATACCTACATATACCCGTAGCCAAGTACATACATACATACATACACATACATACACACACACACACACACATATATATATATATACCCACATACATACAAATACATACATATAAATTAGAATTTAAAAACTAAATAAGTAAAATTTCAACAATTTATATATACACATATACCCACATTCATACAAATACGTACAAATACATACATATAAATTAGAATTTAAGAACTAAGTAAGTAAAATTTCAACAATTTGGGCGTAAAAAAAAAAACAAAAAAAAAACATAGCGCATCACAAAAACACACACAATGATCTATATAGAGATAAACAAAATAAACATAATAGTCATTCCGTTAAAATGTCATGCCCGATGTTTTGAACCAAGATGGAACTGACATAAGTGACAGAAAGTTACAAAACGGTGTTTATGTTTTGAATCTCTTCTTATGTCTACATTTAGAAAATATCTCATTACGAAGATTCAACAGTTCATCTTGATTTTTATCTTTGATAATAAAAAATTTTTCCGCCAAGCACAGATCACACCGATCGCGGAAGTTATTAGGTGTTTTGGCTCTTGATAGGTATCTCCATTTCAAAAGTGGGGTTAACCCCTTATCCACCAGATCCCAGTAGTGTTTGGATAAGGAAGTTTGACTTCTAAGGCATCTATATCTAAAAGAGTGTCTATGGTTGTATAGACGCTGCTTCCAATTACCGGCGGATATACCTATATATCTTTTTTTCTCGTTTATATTTTCATCGGGAAAGATAGTTGCCTCGTATATTACATTTTTGTAGTTACATTTACCCCCGATTGGGCAATGATCTTTATTCCTACAATTGCAGGTAGGGTTACTTGATTGAGTCACATTACAATGGTAGTTTCTAAGTATTCTGCAATTATGGGAAGATATGATTTTCTCCATATTTCTAACGCATGAGTAACTAATTTTCAGAGTCTTCCTATTGAAAATTTTACTTAATGGATGTTTACTGTGAAAATGCTTATCAATTAATTTCAGAAAAAAACTTCCTATGTCAATATTAGAGAGCTTGCAATATGGTGGGTTGAACCATATTACCTTCCTCTTTCTATTTTTAGATCTGTTATTGTTCTGATTTCCAAGTTCTCCGTTATAGTTTAATTCCTGTCTAAAACCACTATTTTTGAGGGCCTGATTGTATATAAATTTATTATCATCAAAGACTTTTTGGCTAGAAGATAGCTTATTTATTCTAGTATTCACAGTTTTAGGGATGTGGTCTATCACATGTTTAGGGTGGTTAGAGTGGACGTTGATATATAGGGGTGTTTGATCAACTTTATGGAAGGGTTTAAAGGTATCATTAGATAGATTTAGTGTAATATCCAAAAAGTTGACTATTTTCATGTTGGAAGATATTTCAATTTTAAGGCCTAAGTATTTGAAGGCCCTAATTATCTTCTTATGTAAGCTAGAAGTCAAGGGGCCATTGCTATTTGGGACAATGATTAGGCCGTCATCTCTATAAATTCCGACTTGGCTAAGGTTAACTACTCTACTCAAGGTGTCGAGAATCCTTACTCTGTCCTGGACATTGAGTTCTACCTGGATTTTATCCTCTCGGAAATTTTTTATTCTAAAATATACATGTGTATATATGCACCTGTGGATTTTGCATATATATGTATATTTACCACTAATATTATCTATATATATATATATATATATATATATATATAAGGGCATCTTGGCGAGGTGTAATGGTTAGCAAGCTTGTCGCGTTTAAACCGTTACGACTGAATAGTGAGTTCGATCCTCACTAGGTGCCTCATGCTTTTGGTCTTGTGCCACATCTAAGCTACACTTCGAAAAACAATATATATATATATATATATATATATATATATATATATATATATATATTATAATGAAAAGAAAGAACAGTAAGAACCGGTGTTCTTATTGATATTTTTATTTTTACAAAAAAGTGCTCAATGTAAATTTACAGAGCATAAATATTATAAATTGACTGATTTAAAATATCGTCACTTCACTACACACGAATTACCATGTTTCAAAAACCGAATCTAAAAACTTCAAATTTAATTATATAATTAAATTAAAAGCAATAGTTCTGTTTCGAGCAAAAATGAAAGAGAACTAATGCTTTTAATTTAAGTTTGAAGTTTTTTAGCTTCGGCTTTTGGAACATGGTAATTTCTGTGTAGCGAAGGAACACTGTTTTAAAATCAGTTAATTTATAATAATATCTTGTAGATAGCGTTGGTTACCTAAAATCAGTCAGCCGTAAGATTTCTATCAGCCAGCAAAGTAAATTATGCAAAAAAGCGTTAAAATTTTAAGAAATCCTGCAGTAATGGATTGCTATTATTGAATCTCTATCTATAAAAGGCAGGATGTGTGTGTGCGTGTATGTGTGTGTGCGTGTATGTGTGTAACGAATGCACGGTCGCAATTCTCGACGGATTTGCACCAAAATTTACATGCACATGCTCCAAGTTAGCGCGACGGCCAAGACCGACTTTGCATTTCCCAACTCCCGTCGATAGTAGAAATAATCGATTTTTTCATGTGTCTACGGCAGTTTTCATGTAGTTTGCGGCCATTTTCTACTGGCCAGAGTGAGAGTCTATAGCTGGCCGCCATGAATAAGGCAGGAAGATTCTATTGGCCAGCGTGAGAGCCAACAGCTGACTGATACGAATGTTAACTAGCATGCTAGCATGCAAAATCGATAGCTGCATTCGTCACAAGTGGGAAAAATTTAAATCTGCACGGCACTTTACTCCAATTGGGTCATTCACTTGCTTAAACTCAACGTTGATTCTGATTCCACAGAACTGAGTTGGGTGTGAAAAAGTATTTGTTGTTAACATTCTTTGTTCATTCGGTTTTTCCAGTTACGAGTCCTTTTTTAAAGCTGATCGTTTTGTGTTCATTTTGTTTAGTTCTTTTTTCGTAACAGATTTAATGTTTAGTATAGAGCTTAGAAAAAATTCGCAGTGTGAGATAGGCAATAAGTAAGGCATGTAGCAACATCAGCACGGCAAAGGGCTTTAAAGGTAAGGAAGGGCAAAAATATTTTAAGTCAAGTGATAGCGATTGCTGTATGAATCGTACGATTTTTGAATCAAGCACGGGCAACGCCGGGCCATGTTGCTAGTATATATATATATATATATATATATATATATATATATATATATATATATATATATACATACATACACATACACACTTCAGGAAGCGAATGTCCCTCTCGTCGTAAGTTAGTCAGTAAATCAGTTTTGGAAAAGGCACGGAACCTTCAATTTTTGGACGATTCTTTTAAATCCAGAGGGGGTACCCCCGACAAAAAAAAATAAAAAAATTGGTTTACATGGTAGGTCTGTGAATTCCGTTATCTTCATCAGTGAAAAGGAGTTTGTATTAGGAAGACAACATTCATATCGCACCGAGAGCTGAAAGCAAAGGTTCGAAGGTTGAAAAATGCCGTTCCTAAGCAATAAGTAAGTTTTTTTTCTTCCGTCTTGATCCTTGCAAATGCCATCTGGCCAAGCGCTGATGAAGGCTTAATGATATTTTTAGAAGCTGATAAAAGTTTACAAAAAAACATTTTTAACTTCTCCCTCCCTTTCTCCAGAAGACGGTGTTTGATTTAAGTTGCGTTCAATGAAAACGAAAATAGAACTGCCTATAAAAGGCTATGATCGCTGACAGCGAAATCTCAACGATTTCATAAAAGAGATGAAGTGGGCGGCGGACTATAGACCTCCACCCCCAATACCTCTAATACCCAACAACCTCCTTTTTTTTAATCGCCTCTTTGTTATACAATGTAATGCACGGCATGCCTTTCAGTGACCCTAGCTCTTCTAAAAGTTTATGTGGTCGAATTCTACTCGATTTTACGTTCTAAAGCATCCAAATCGGCCATTATATTAAGAGAAGTGTAACTGTTTCTCGGCGCAGAAAATGGAATCGACGTGTCGAGTTCGAATTTCGTCCGAATTCGTTGCGTTTACTTTCAACAAATATTCTTACGAAATCTATGAATCGATCTCTTCTCCCTCAGCTATGGGTTAAATAACTGGGAAAACTAGTCTAGAAAGACAGCCCTGAAATGGAAACTGGTCCCATAGAAACCTTAAAACAGAAACCACAACAGCAACCCCTAGTGTGGCAAGGCAGTGGCCCTAGCGTTGTGAGGTTGTGTCCCTAACGTGGTGAGATGTGGTTCTAATTGCACTAAGGAGGAGGAAGGCTGTTAGTTTAGAAGGACAACTCTGAATTCGAAACTGGACCCATAAAATCTTTACAACAGAAATCAAAACAGCAAGCCTTAGTGTCGTAAGGCAGTAGTACTAGAGTGGTGAAGCTGTGTCCCTAACGTGGTGAAGCTGTGGCCCTAACGTAGTTAGGTAGTGGCCCTTACGTGGTGATGTCGTGGCTGTAGTGTGGTAAGACAGTGGCCCGAGTGTGGTAAGGAAGTGGCACTAGCATGCTGAGGCTCTGGCCCTAACGTGGCGAGGCTCTGTCCCTAGTATGATTAATCTGTGGCCCTAGCGTGGTGAGGCAGTGGCCCTGATGTGATAAGGAAGTGGTCCTAGCATGTTGAGGCAGTGGCCCTAGTGTGCTGAGGAAGTGGCCCAAGCGTGGGGAAGCTGTGGTTCTAGCGTAGTGAGGTTGTGGCCCTAAACGCCACTGGAGAGTCTAGGATGACGAAGGAGATGGAAATGCTTAAACTCTGTTTGGACTGCCATATAATGTCTAATTTCTTACATAACAGTGAATGTTGGATAATTTCGTTCTAGAACGAAGAAAAGATTTGGATTGACAGAGGGGATTATGATCTCGACTAATATACGAAATACCATGGATAGAGACACAAGGAAGATTGAAAGAACTAAAAGGAAAACTGTTGCTGAAAACCAGAATAACACAGCTGATATTTTTGGAACGCATAATGTGGAAAGAAAGCTTGGCGAATTTAACACTTACATGGAAAGCAGGGTGGAGAGGGGAATGCAGCGAGGAAACCTATTTGACAAGTTTGAGCAAATGGATGGAGTAAGTACGACAAAGTAAAATACATCGTTATGAAAGAGCAAGTGTTGTGAAGATAACAAGACAGAGGAAGTTATGGAGGACCATGGCTCCCATGTCATGAAGAGATCAGTCCGTAGAATTTAGGCTTTCCACAACCTGAGTATGATTTTTATTCAGAGGACTGAGTTATTATTATTTGAGAATTGCGTTTTGGAATCAGGTGTAAAAAGTCTTTTAGTCTTTGGAATTATGCCGTAATGGTTGTCGACATAGATAAAGGGAATTAGCAAGACAAGTTTAAATTCCGGTCGCGTCTGTTGCATTCACTTTCAGACAATTTGCCTTGGGAAAGGCATGAATCCATTTTTTTTTCCAGAGTTTTTAACGTTTTAGAGCTGGAGTGGGGAGAGAAGAAACCTATTAATCGCTTAGTACGAATGGCCGGGTAGACTGAGTTTAACCTTGGTTGGTAGCCAGTATAGGAGAAGAACAACTCATTCAAAACCATGGAGTACACAAAAGAAAACCACTCTTAGGCTTACGGCCATATCGCGTTGAAAAATTGGTTCCGGTACGGTCACCAAATTTAATCAATGTCGATCCTGGTCAGTACCTAGATGAGTGACCGTTTAGGAATACCCTGTGCTGTAAGCTTGGATGTGCAGGTGGTGTAATGGCTTGGATTTGTTAATCAAAGAGCTGAGTTCCAATTCCAGTTGGGTTCGTTATATCGCTTACACGCTGAAGGGTCGTGTGTGTGTGTGTGGTTGATTTTGTTTAGAGGCAAACCAATCTTTACGGGTTATTTAATACCGAAATCTAAATATTTTGAACACAATTTTATGTCTTCAACTAAATATTTTGAACGCACTTGCATGATTTGAACTGCAGATAAAATGTATTGTTGGTAATTCTATTAGAAATAGGTACTGTTTATAATTTTACAATAAAAAATTAGTTTTTATACATTCATAGCTTTGTTTTTGTTTGGGGTTCACTATTTGCCCATAGCTGGGACCCTAACAGGTGTTACCACCGAGGCTTAGTGTGGACCTGGGGACAATAGCAACCTCTACTATAAAATATATCGCTGGTCATTTTTTCTATAAATATGCAGTGCTGGAATTTTTATTATAAAAATGTATCTTTACACTTTCATAGAGTTTTGTTTTTGTTTGGGGGTTTAACTATTTGCCCATAGCTGGAACCCTAACAGATGCTGCCACCAAGGGTAAGGGTGGGCTTTGAACAACAGCAATTAAGAGGTGGTTCCACGCTCCTCAAAACCTCCAACCTCCCGATCAGAGGCTTTGCTGCATGATGTAGTTTATCGTCATACCCAGGACTTACAAACTGAAAAAAGATCGTATTTATTTTTAAATACATTTCAAGGGAGGAACTTAAATAAATGCTGGCCCGGATAATAAAGGCCATTATGTAATGGATGCATGCTCGTTTTTAAGTATACACATCTGCTAAGGTGCCTAGCTAATCCCTGTTGCAGGGGCCTGCTCATGCATTTTTTTGCCATTTTTTTTAACACTCACAAAAACAACCTGTATGCTGAGCATACCTTAGACATTATGAGAGAGAGTGCATAATCTGACGTGATCAGTACTCGTAAAACCTCGGTCACGATGACTTGTAACTTCATGCTGTTACAACCACCGCCGACTTTCGAACAGTCTCATTACAATAACAAGACTTGGATTAATCTATGTTAAGGTTTTCAAGCACTTCCCAAAGAATCCAATCGTTGTGATCGTCTTTCCAGAAATAGATTATGAAGAAGACGTCTTCTTGACAAGTCGACCATATTGAAATCAGTCGGCACCAATACTCGGTCACGATGACTGGTGATTTCATGCTATCACAACGATTAACAATTTCAAACAGTTTTCATCTAACCATCTCAATACCTCGGTCACGATGACTTGTGATTTTGTTTCAATACAAAGATTGACGACACTTGTACTGTCTCATACCCTCATCCCAATTTTGCTAACAAAATTTGGGTCACTTCGACTTTCAGGCAATTTCCAACTGTGACATACTCTGAGATCAAACCCTGGGGCTGATATTCACTATCATGATCACAAGTCCCGTATCCCATTCGAGTCTAAGCGGCAGAGCATGTACTGCAACCATGTCAGCAGCGGTGTGTCTTGGGCAAGATTGCCTGACTGAACTCAAGGCTGGTTTGAATTCAGAGTCTTCCTTCTGGATTGGCTGCCGGCCAAGGCTATGGGGCCCAACTTATCATGTTATTTACCCATAGCTGGGGAGAATGAATGCATACATGCATTTCTAAACGTATATGAATGCAATAAACTCGATTTTAATTCGAACTCGTAATATATTATCGAGAGATAAATTGGACCGCTGTAAAATTCGAACTCACAACTCATGGTCGGACTCGCCCCTCGGCTATTTGCACACAAGTAACGCATTATACTAATCAAAATGGCTGAATTCTTAAATTCATGTCAACAAATAGCGTTACTTATTAGATTGGCCAAAACCGTAGTTGATAGGGTAACTTGAGAAATTTGCATATTTACAGATTAATGGCGTCGACTGACGAAGGGCAAACGGATTAGTGATACCCATTAGAAAAAGATGTGTTTGTGCGTGAAAGGGAGAGAGAGAGAGAGACAGAGGGAGAGAAGAAGAGAGAGAAAGAGAGAGATAGAGAAGGAAAGAGAGAAATATATATATAGAGAGAGAGACAGAAAGAGGAAGATAGAGAGAAAAAGAGAGAAAAAGAGAGAGTAAGAGATAAAGACGGAGAGATAGAGAGAGGAAGAAAGAGACAGAGGGTGAGATAAGGAGAAAGAGAGAGATAGAGAAAGAGAAAAAGAGGGAGAGAAATAGAGAGAGATAGCGACAAAGACAAAGAGATATATATATATAGAGAGAGAGATACAGAGAGATACAGAGAAAGGGAAAGAGAAAGATATATATATATATATATGTATATATATATACACAGAAATAGAGAGAGAGAGAGGGAGAAAGAAAGAGAGAGAAGGAGGGAGAAATAGAGAGAGGAAGAGAGAGAAAAACAGAGAGGGAGTAAGAGCTAAAGATAGAGAGATAGAGAGAGGAAGAAAGAGACAGAGGGTGGGATAGAGAGAGAGAGAGAGAGAGAAAGAGAAAAAGACGGAAAGAAATAGAGAGAGATAGCGAGAAAGACAAAGAGATATAGAGAGACAAAGAGAGATATAGAGAAAGTGAAAGCGAAACCTATATATATATATATATATATATATATATATATATATATATATATGTAGGTAGAGAGAGAGAGAGAGAGAGAGAGAGAGATAGAGAGAGAGAGAAAAGTTACATAGATTTTTACTGTATAATTTGTAATCGTTATCTGGCATGATGAAAGTCAGATTTTTTGCGCCAAAAAGCAAAGTAACGCCCTCTTTATCTATAGAACGCACACAGAGAGGTCACAACGTATAATGTGGCGGCGATTACAGATTTGGCTGAAGTGAAGGAGACAAAGGAAAAAACTCCCACCAAATAATAAAAAAAACACGAGGTTTTTCTTCCGTTTTACTGATAGGGTCCTTTTCTGTTATAGATAGGGTTAGAAACTGTCCACACATTTTGCAGTGATAGTAAAAGCTCTTTTAACAAAATGATTGGCACAGCAAAATCTTCTTAACTCACCCCAAGTTCTCTACGTGCCAGATTAAGCCATGTTCACTAAACACCTACGTATTTGTTGGGCTGTGTCGAAAGTGGCCCGACAAAATCTGTCAAAATCCTACAGCCCTGGACCAATGTCATTAAGTTTCCAAAAATGTCTGTGAAAAAAATCGTGGTTCTTGATGCTCTCTTGACGAGTTTGCTTTTTTTGAATGTTGAAAGTATAAATCGGGGAAATTTCAAGAATTTTCTCTCGATTTGTCTCTCCCTATTCTCTTTACTTGTCTCTCTTTATTTGTCTCTCTTGATTCTCTTTACTTCTCTCTCTCTCTATTTGTCTCTCTTGATTCTCTTTACTTGTCTCTCTCTATTTGTCTTTCCTGACTATCTTTACTTGTCTCTCTCTATTTGTCTCTCTTGACTCTCTTTACTTGTCTCTCTCTATTTGTCTCTCTTGATTCTCTTGTCTCAGTTCATTTGTCTCACCTGATTCTCTTTATTCGTCTTTTTCATTTTTTTCTTGATTCTCTTTAATAGTCTGTCTTTATTAGTCTCTTTTGTCTCTCCTTACGTGTCTCTCTTTATATGTCTCTCTTGACTCTCTTTACATGTCTCTATTTGTGTTTCTGGACTCTTTTTAATTGTCTCTCTTTATCTGTCTCTTTTCATTTGTCTGTCATGATTCTCTTTATTTATCGCTCTTCATTTGTCTCCCTATATACACTTTACTTGTCTCTCTTGATTTTCTTCATTTGTCTTTCATTATTTGTCTTTCTTAATTCTATTTACTCGTCTTCTTTATTTGTCTCTCTTCATTTCTCTCTCTTGATTCTTTTTACTTGTCTCTCTTTACTTGTCTCTCTTGATTCTCTTTACTTGTCTCTCTTCATCTGTCTCTCATGATTCTGTGTTCTTGTCTCTCCTCGTTTGTCTCTTTTGATTCTCTTTACTTGTCTCTCTTTATTTGTCTCTCCTGATTCTCTTTAATTGTCGCTATTTTCTGGTTTCTCTTTATTTGTCATTATTGATTCTCTTTATTCGTCTTTCCTAATTTGTCTCTCTTTATTCTCTTTACTTATTTTTCTCTCCTGATTTTCTTTACTTGAGTCTCTTTATTTGTCTCTACTTTTATTTGTTACGCTTGTTTCTTTACTCGTCTCTCTTGATTATCTTGTCTGTCTTCCTTTGCCTCTTACCTTTGTGTCTCTAGATTCTCTTTAATAGTCTCTCTTTGTCTCTCTTGAAACTATTTAGTTGTCTCTCTTGATTTGCTCTGTATCTCTTCATCTCTCTGTCTTGATTCTCTTTACTTTTCTCTCTCTTTATTTTTCACTATTGACTCTCTTTACTTCTTTTTCATCCTTTGTCTCTCTTGATTCATTTTACTTGCCTCAGGCACTTCAAGCAACAATGGCCGATCCTCTTAATCTCTGTCATTTTTTCCTATCTTGCTTCTCAGGCTGTTTGAGGAGAGCGACGATTTTGCTGACGTAGGTTATATTAATCGGGATACTACGGTGGTAGTGGTGAGTGTTGTTTAGCCGTGGTGGAATGGTATTGTCAAACAATGTTCGAACTTCGCCTTGGGCAGTTTATGTTCTTTTCACACTTGTGCCTTTGTGAAAGGCATAAATGCACTTCTCTTGCTGCTGGTACCGTATAATCGCACGTGAGAAAATGGGTACCAGCCAGTAGCTCTATTGCCCTAAGGGATGCCATATCGCCCCGACGATTTAATATAAATTAAGGAAAACGTTTGATAAAGACGAAGAATGAGTTTTTGTTTCGTAACGCTAAACTTGACGGTGGGGTTTATTTTAATGATAATACCAATAGTAATATTAAAGCCGGTGAAAATGGATTTGGATGATGGGCCTGGTGGAGGTGAAGTGACGTTGGTAATAAGGGTGAGGCTTTTCTTTCTATTCATCTCTTTTCCATTTTTCAAATGCCGCCATACCCCCCCTCCTCGCTAACTATCACCGTTACCTCCCTCCACCTACGCTCTGTGTCTGTTTCCTGGGAGAATTTGTTCTTTGTAAAGTGCCTTCTTCCTGAAGGACATTGTCTGCTTCACGAGCGACTAATGTTTTCTCATCTTACGTACTTCGTGCTTCTTCTCTCCCGCGTTCACTCGACCACGCCCTAGTCGAACAGTTAGAGGCAAAATGTAACTCCTCTGGCGCCCTTATCCCCCCTAACCCACACACACACATTCACGCAGTAGCAAGAAAAAAAAAACAAACTAAAAAACATTAATCTTTTTCCTCATTTCTGCCTTTTCCGCTTTCTGTATTGAAGAGAAAAGAAAAAGAATTATGGGAAGGGGAACGAGAACGAGAAAGAAAATGGGATTAGAGGAAAGAAGATTAAGGAAAGAGAATAAATAAAAGAGAGAAGAAGAAGAAGAAGAAGAAGAAGTGAAAGGATAGGTGAATAGATGGGGGAAGGGGGAAGAAGAACACGTAGGAAAAGAAAAACGTGAGAAAAAAGAATGCTAAAGAAGAAAAAATACAATGAAAAATGTTTAGAATAAGAAAATGAAGGAAAAGAACTAAAAAAGCGAAGAAAAAAAGAAAATGAGAAGAAGGAGAAAGAAAAGAAAAAGAGAGAAGCCCCCCCCCCCAAAAAAAAGTAAGGCCAAAAAAAAAAAAAAAAAGAACGAGAAGAAGAAAACGAACGAATAAGTAAAAAAAGGAAAAGAAGAAAGAAACAGAGAAGAAAACAGAAGAAAGTGAAGAATGAAAAGAAAGAGATGAATAGTTGAATGAAAAAAGAAGAAAAAGAAAGAGAAAAATAAAAGGAGAAAGAAGTAGACGAAATAATGATGACAAGAAGAAAACAAAAGAAAGAGAAGAAGAAGAAGAAGAAGAAGAAGGAAGGGAAGAGAAAAGAAAAAGAAGTAAAGAAAGTGAAAAATAATAATAAAAAACAAAGAGAAGTAGACGAAAGAAGAAAGAAAAAAGGAGGAATAAAATAGAGTAAACGAAAGAAGAGAACAAGAGAGAGTAGGTTAACGAAGAAGATGAAGCAGAGGAAAAGAAAGAGAGAGTGAGAGAGAGAGAGAGAGAAAGAAAATGAGAGAGAAAGAAAAAGAGAGAAAAAGAAAAAGAAAAAGCGATCCTTTTTCGCTCAAAGTAAAGACTGTGTTTCATTTGCAAACTATTCAATCGTGACCAAAAAGTGTTTGAAAAGAAACCGTAAGTTCTATGCTAACAGTTCCTTCTATCGCATGTAGAACTCATTTCCGACTCCATCTTTTCCAAACAACTTTGAGGTTTAAAAATTTAAGTACAATATCAATCGTTGTCGACTGTCTTCGTGATCACTCTATTTTTTCACACTCAGTAACCCCTTTTGTCTTAATGACATTGCATTTTAAACCTATTCTTAAATGTTTTGTTGCAATCTTATATTTCCACGTACAACTCTTTTTATGACATTTTCTCTCATTGTCAGCTTTATGTCCAGTGTAGAAAATTTAAGTGGATTTATTATAAGGACAAAAAGAACTCAGAAAATAGACATTTTTAGATAAGTAAGAGAATTTGTATGACAACGTTTTTTAGAGCTCGTATTCGGTTAGTTAATTAAAACCCTGGAAGTTAATATCTTTTCGACAAGTAACAAGTCTTATTTAACAGAGGATATTACACAGAGCAGAAAAAAAAAACAGTATTAAATATTTCAACGTTTAGTTGCCTAATATATGGAACCCCTTAATAATATATGGAACCCCTTAATAATATATGGAACCCCTTAATAATATATGGAACCCCTTTAATAATCGGAACGTCTGGATTTTTCGCAATATGAAATAAACAGAGTCTTGATAAAAGAGAGCCTGAAATTCATTTAAAGGGTTAAAAAGTTTGTAATTAATAAACAGTGTTCGCTTAATAAACTCAGTTGGTGAGTCGGAAAAGTTCCTCCAGAAATAATTCCCCCATCGTCTATGAGTAATCTAAGAGAAAAACCCATTTCTGTATTCATGGCTTTTATAATTGCAACCACAAAAGAGGTTTCTCTTTCAGAGATAATTCAATCAATAACACTTCGCTCTACTTGCCATTAGTTTACAGAGAATTCATTTTTTTTGGGTGCGTAAGATTTCTTTGTTTCTGTAAGCGATCCTTTTGGTAAATATTTTGGAGCCAAACCAGAGGCAATTTCTGTAAAACTTGACGAACTCCTGCTATATTTAGACGGAAGAAAATCCGGTCTAAATAAACAGTCAAAAGAAGGAAACAGTGATGAAAAGAAGACAATACAATTCTTAATGAAGCGAGTGATGTGTTCAGGAATAATCGTTTCTAAATGAAGACAACTTGGATTCGTTGAACGAGAAAATTTCCTGATAAATAGTAAAGGAAGTCGTGTTAAATGTCAAGAGAAAACGCAGTCTTTTACAGCACGAATTTTGGCGAAAGATGGCTCGGTTTTGCTGAACGCATCAAGACGCCATTAAATATCCATTTTTGAAAGACGAAAGTTCTAAAGCAGGCATGCACAATTAAAAAAGAATGTGAAGAAACACATTGATCGAAGAAAATTAACCGCCGGCCGCAAGAGTAACTCACAGAGTATGAGTTACATACAATATATATAGGAGGTGCGGTGGATAGCGGCTCGGATTTGAGGAATCGTAGAGCCGAGTTCGAATTCCAGTCGAATCCATTACATTCACTTACGTGCTAATACCCTTGGGGATGGTGTGAATCCTCTTCTGTTCCCTCTAGCTATGGGTAAATAGCAGGACAGCCTGGGTTCTATAGCCTTGGATGGCAACTGGTCTAAGAGAAGGACAACTCTGAATTCAAAACATGCGGATAGTCGTTTGGGGACCATGAGACACACGGTACACCAGGTCTCTGTATTCGGTTCTTCAAAAAGTGTGGTTGGTTCTGTACAAATCCTTCACCACTGTGGGGGTGTCTGGCTGTCGTTTCCTCGGAACTGATTTGCTTGACTCTCATTCGTCGAAAAGGACAGGAGAGTTCATTATTATATATATGCAAGTTTCATGAAAAACAAGGTGATGTGGTTAAGTTTTTATATAAAAAGCCAACACTCAATAATATCAACTATGAACACTGCCACAGTGTGCTGACCGTGTTTGGAAAATAAAACATTCCTATAACTCTAGATACATACATAAAACACTCCATACATTGAGTTAAAAGTAAAAATAAAATTCATTTTTGATAAATGTATAGCCGAAAGTAGACTGACATATAAAGCATTTGGAAAAATTTTACATAATTTACGCCCCGAAAAGAAAAAAAAAAAAGAAAAATTCTTTGAAAAACTTAACCACAGCACCTTGTCAGTCTTTTTTTAATGAAACTTGCATAAAAGAGGGATTGCTGCCCAAATACGCAATTATATATATATATATATATATATATATATATATATATATATATATACGCTAATAGTAATACTTGTTTGGAAAAAACCTCGGATAGCTCATCTTGTAGATATGTCAAAACAAATCCGAGGAAAAAATTGGAAATAAAAAAAGAAAGAACTAGAAACATCCAAACAGGGCGAAATAAATCATACAGTGCCTTAAGTTTTTAGTCCAAAGAAAAAAAAATCAAGCGAGTTGTAAAGCTAAAACGTAGAGAGCTCAATACACTAAGTAGGGCGGGAATAACTAGTTATTAGTTATATATATATATATATATATACACACACACACACACACACACACATATATATATATATATATATATATATATACAACTAGTTATTAGTTTTATATATATATATATATATATATATATATGTGTGTGTGTGTGCGTGCGTGTGTGTGTGTGTCTGTGTGTATAAAAGTGGACATTGAAGTCAACACCCAAAGATGAAAGTCTGTTTCATGTTTAAACGTAATCGTCAGACCATGTAAGTTGTGTTTATGCTCGACTATTTATATCTACAAGCCAGTGATGCATTTTGGGTAGTCTATTATATTGCATTTTGGGTAATCTATTCTATTATTCTAACGGTTATTTTGGTGGGTGGCAACGGTTGTGTTTCGAATTATTCGAGAAACTATTGAGTGGAAATAATTGTGGATCCGAATGCAGTTTTTTGGTTATTTAGTTAACTTTTTATTTTGGTTATTGATTATTATATTGGAGGTTTGTTATTACTACGTTGTCTTGTGCTTATCTGTGTGTACGCCGTTTATTTATATCCTTATTTATCCATCAATGTTGGAAAAATGATCGGTTTCTTTCCATCTTCTCCTTCAAGTGTCGTATTTCCTTAGGACATAGGCGATCATGGCTCTCCACAATTTCCTGTCCTTTGTAGCTCTTAATAAATTTTGTCTTTTTATTATTTTCCCCAAACCCTGTTCTACCATCCATTTACTCAAGCTCACTAAGAAGGTTATGCGTTGTTTTTCTTTGCCCCTCTTACCTTCAAGCTGTCCTGTCAGTATCAGATTTTCCAAGCCCTCTTTCCTTATTATGCGTATTAGAAATTTCAACTGTCTCTTCCTGATGTTATATATAAATTTCCTTTTTGTTTCCATTTTCTCTAAAACTTTGATGTTGCTCACATGTTTGGTGCATGGTATCCTCAGCATCCTTCTGTGAACCCCGTTTCTGTTACTTCAAGTCTCTTCTTCATTTGTGAGGAGATTGTCCAGCACTCACTGTTATATAGAAGGACAGATATCACCTAATAGTTTAGTACTCTTTTCTTTGTTTCTATTTCTTAATACTCTGCTTAGCTTTTGGAAGGCATTTTTGATTATCCCAATGCGAGTTCTGATTTCAGTGTCACACTTTTCGTCCTCTGTTAGAGCACTTTCCAGATATTTAATTTTTTTTACGTGTTTCATTTTGGTATCCCCATTTTGTAATTTACATTTTGGGATGCCCTTTTTGCTAACGACCGTGTATTCTGTCTTCTTGCAGTTGATATTTAATCTTGTCTCCTCGCTTTTCTTTACTACGTTATGTGGGAGTTTTGGGAGTTTTCTTTTCGTGTCTGCTATAAACACTGTCATCTGCATATTGATCAAAATAAGTGATAATTCGTAGACACAAGGCCAGGTGAGAATGAGCGCTGTAGAAGGAGATCCCAGCGAAGTTGTACGAATTTCTCCGTTAGTAACGTTTTTTTAAGGGAATTACAAAAACAATATTTAGATAAATATTCATAGATTTATTCAACCGCATATGTATCATTAAGTTAAGCAACGTCGAGCCAGGTTAGTACATAGATTGGCGACCGCTTGGGAATACAAGGTGCTGTAAGCTTGGATGTGCATGTTGTATATCTTAAGGTCATATCACATTGAAATACTAGTTCTTGTACAATCACCGAAGTTAAGCAACGTCGAGTCTGATCAGCACCTAGATGGGTGACTGCTTGGAAATACCAGATATTGTAAGCCTGGATGTGCAGGTGGTGTAACGGTAATGGCTTGGAATTGTTAATCAGAGAGCAGAGTTCCAGTTCGAGTTGAGTTTGTTATAATCATTTACGCTCAAATAACCGTGTCTCTTCTCCCCTCATCTAGGGGTTTAATAGTAAAACTTGTATTACTAAAACCATTATTATCTTCGGCATTAAATAACTCATTGATTGATATGCCGCTAAACCAAGCAAGCAATCTCACCTTCAGACCCCAAGCGAAACTCATATATACGTCTTTGTTACACGACTGCTTTTCTTATCACTACAATTTTAACCTCTCCAACTCAAGGGTCAACTATTATCTATCCTACATATCCTCATAATATGCATCTCTTGCTCCCACCTTGTACCTCCTTAAATGAACCTAATTTAGTAACCGTCTACATTGAGTGACTCTTAGGTCTTTAATTGAGGGAACAATTACAAAAAATTAGTTTGTTCTATTACTTTTCGTCATTTTTGAGGCAGCTTGATGACTGAAGATTTCTTCACAGATGAAACAAAGATGTAAAATGGCAGAAATATGTTTTTCTCGTTAAATATTGAGAATAGCGAGGACGGGGCATGTGATAGATGAGGAAGTTTTTAAGAGAATAGGCCACTAGAATTTTAAAAAAAGGCTGTTAATCAACAGAAAGAGAAAGCTAAAATATTTGGGACATATTTGGAGAAAGTGACACTCGCAAGAAAAACGATGGCGGCAAACGAAGAAAAGCTGAAAGGAACGCACTTGACAAGTCGAAGCAAATGGAGGGGGAAACAAGTACTATAAAGAGCAAATATTGCTGAGATCGATAAAAGACAGGAAGCTGTGGTGGACCATGGTCACAAGTCCTAAAGAAGCGTGGTATAAATAGAGAGAGATAGAGAGTTAGAGAGAAAGGGAGAAGGAGTTGGTTGGTTGTTTTTTAACGGCACATCAACATCTCTGTGGGTCATTTAATGCTGAAATCTAAATATCTTGTATACAATTTTATTATTATTTTGAAGACAATAATGATTTTGGTGATATAATTCTTACTAATTAACCCATAACTGGGGAAAAGAGGTGGATTCATAGAATTCCCAAGTGTATTTGCACGTAAGTGAATATAACTAACCCAACTGGAATTGGAACTTGGCTCTCCGATTAACAATTCTGAGCCATAATCCATTACACCACCCGCACATTGAAACTTAAAGCACTCAGTATTCCCAAGTGGTCACCTATCTAGATACTAACCAGTCTTGATGTTGCTTAACTTTGGTGATCATATGGGAACCGATGTTTGAACGCGCTATAGTCGTAAGCCAAAATTGGTGTCACTGTAGTCTGATGGCAGAATAGACATTAAAGATTTCGAATGCAACAGGGTTTCACCTGCGGCCCGTCCAGTTTGCAGGCATCGGAATGATTTTGTCATACATTCGTTTACATAAACAACCGCTCAGGCAATCGGGGGCAGCCTCTCACACATCACCGACAATGTAAGGTCCATGTATCGGACTCAGAGAGACGAGGCTCGTACTACAGTCCGACTGAGAATAACCAAAAAAATATTGTAATGAAGATTCATGTTTCCTGTTAACATCGTTATCCTATTCCATTACATTATTTAGATCAACAAAAAGGCTGCTGTGGGGAGCTATTATCGCTCATGTCATGAATTGACATGTAACATACAAACACACACACACACATACACACACACGCACATCATTTTATGATGAGGAAATCCTGACGAAGTGCGGAGCGGGGTTCTGGCCTTTCTGGAAAATAAAAAGAGACTTTTTTCGGTTTTAATAAAACGCTCTGGTTCCGTGCCGTTTTGAACATCAGATAAAGAGTAAAAATAATAAAAAAAAAGTATAAAAAGAACTTATAAGCATAAATAATGTCTTAAAATAAAGAGTAAAGCCATATCACTGACTTGACATTTTGCTGAAAAAAATTTCCGAAGCATAGCAAACAATTTTCCGTAATTGAGGCAATGCGAAATATTTCAGCCACGTTCACCTCTGGGTCAGAGTCAAAATAAGAAAAAAAAAACCCCCAAAAAACGGATCTCCTTCTGGAGCCATAGTAACAAGAAGGCCAACGTGGCTTCATTTTCTTCATCATCTTCTACAAAAGCCTGGACAGAGTTCAAAAGGGTTTACCCGGCCTTGTGAATGATGGATAATTTTTTATATTTTCACGTTATGTCTGAAAGATGCCACGTTTTAAGCCTCTGGATATTCTGTCGCTATTTATTTGGCAATGTTCAGACGAGCTATATTCTTTAGTTCCACCATTTGTGACTTCCACAGATAAAATCTGCCATGCCTCGTACACAGGATTAAATCATCCCCGTTGCCCTTTGTAGTCTATTAGTAAGAAGAAATAGTAATGAAAAGTTCCATTTGGACGGCTTCTTCAAAAGAACTGCTATATTTTGGAACAAACTACCGATATAATGCTTTTCCGATCAATACAATCTAAAAATCGAAGATTAGCCGTTATATGATTAATCTTAAACTGTGCTTCTTACCTTATCCTTGACGATCAAACAAAATTATTCAGTAGACCTCTTCCTTGAGTTACTCTTGGGACTTGGATGAAACATTGATAAAAAAAAGTCTCACGCACTTGCTGGCATATTGCAGTCTGTTTGATTGCCCTGTTCAAAAGATTTTTTGCCCATTTAGAAAAACAAGTGCACGTGTATATTTCTGTTGTCAATATATCGAGTTAAATACAAACTTAACGTTGGGTGTGGTGCGTTTTGGACCGTCGTATAGTCAGTCACTGCACTGTTGGTATTGAAAGACTCACCTGACGCTAATATCAACCAATGTAAGAATGTTGATGCCATTTTGATATTCAGAGGGAGTGGCCGAAATCTCTGTGAAATGAATCATCTTGTAGCGGCATAAATACATATGTCATGGATCGGAAGCGTTTTGGAACATGGAAACCTTGGTTAGCAATCAATAAAGAAAAGGTCACTAACAACATCCTTACCATTTCCTGGGAACTGAAGATTTAATATTATGTTTCGTGTTCCTTCGTTCGTCTCGGTATTCAGATGCCATTCATTCTATCTTCCAATGTTTAATCTCTAAAGTGAGAGATGGAATACGATTAAAAAGGATGCTGTTGGGAGCCATTATCGCTCACGTCATGAATGGACATGTCACACACACACACACACACATCATTTTATAATGAGGAAATCCTGACGCCAGTTGGCGTCGAGGAGTGCGCAGCGGGGCTTCTGGCCTTTCTGGAAAAATAAAAAGTGAATTTTCTCTGGTTCGTGCCATTTTGAACATCAGATAAAATGTAAAGTCAAAACACTCATTTGAGATTTTGCTGAAAAGAATTTCTCCGGCTGAAGCATAGCAAACAATTTTCCGTAATTGAAGCAGGGTGAAATATTTCAGCCACCTTCACCCCTGGGTCAGAGTCAAAATATGAAAAAAAAAAAAAAAAAAAAAATGGATCTTCTGGAGCCATATTAGCAAGAAGACCAACTCGGCAGCTTTTGGTCTTCATCATCTGCGAAAGACATTTTTTGAATGGTGCATGCACACGGTAACCACATAAATGAAGTCCTGATCTGTGTCCCGTTTCCTTGTACATACATTGTATACAGATGTGTGTACGCTTATGCATACGCATTGTTGTCTGTGTTTGTGGGCAAGGAGGGGGATATTTAGAAATCTAATGTGTGTGTACTGAGGGACACACGGAGCAGATTTATACGTTTTCTGATGTCCCGCCAATCAAATGAATAAGCACACACACACAGACACACAGAATGAGTTTCAAACACCGTGTGTGTTTCCTTACCATGTAGGTTCCTGGATTTTGGTCTATGATGATGATGATGATGATGATTATATTAGGTTGTCACACATAAAAATGACACATTTTTCTTAGGGTGGGTGGGTTGGTTGTTGATTTAGTTATCTAATGAAGTAAATTCCTTAGTATATAAGAAAATCTTGATTTCCTGAGTATATAAGAAAATCTTGATTTCCTTAGTAGATAAGAAAATCTTGATTTCTTCTTCACTCTTTTTCTTTCTAGATAATTCTTTTTTTTTCAATCTCTTGTTACTCATAAGCCCAATGAAAATGATTACAATGAAACAATGTCAAGTAATCTTTCTGTAAAAGTTGAATAAGACAGTTGAAGATTTTGTGGAACAAGAAAGTGACAGTTGTGTCAGTAGTTATCGGAGTATTGGGAACCGTCATGGAGAGCCTAGAAGAGGAAAAAACTTGACGTATTGAAAATATAGGAAAGAGTCGGAACAACCCAGACGACTGCATTACAAAAAACAGCTAAAACACCGAGAAAGGTGTTGGATAAGAGTATAGACTTGCTGTCACTTGCTCCCTTGTGTAAGCCATAATTTACAAACGCATTACATTTCAAAAGGCTGATTATTATTATTATTATTATTATTATTATTATTAAATAAATGTTCGTTCTGGCAACTCCTGTGACGAAGCTGGTGCCAAACTGTATTGGATTCTACACCGCTCTTGAACAAAATCGGTGGTGTGTTGAGAGGAGCCGTGCTACATGGGCAACCGCCTATCTCACCTAAATACCCTGCCCAGGCCTGCGTCCTGGAGAGGACGCTTTAGAATCGCCTCACCGTGACGGCAAAACGCGGGAAGCAACAGTCTACTGATGGGAGGATTCCGAAGGCCCTTTTTGTACGGGAAACTAGCCACCGGCAAGAGGGCAACGAGGGCGATCTCATTCTCGCTTCACGGACGTCTGCAAAAAGGACATGTGGGGCGATGGGCATCAAGAGGTGGGGAGGAGTCGCCAACAATCTCTTACGCCGGAGACGCGATTTACATTGTGGATTGGAGCGAGGAGAGGAGAACCGTGCCCGACGGAAATAAGACAACAAGGCGACATCGGGGAAGAGCGTTTCTCGTGAATTCGTTGCAGTCGAGAATGTCACTCCCGCACGGGCCAGTACAGCCATAACAGATGCTGCATTGCCATCAGCAGCTGAGGCATCATTCTTTGAGCACAGATCCATGGGGTCTCCTGAAACCGACGGATGACAATAAAAATGGTTATAAATTGGCATCTGATCTCTCCTTTGGTCTAGCTCGTTTCAATGGGTGGGGGATGTACTGGTTGGTCACATTCAATGCCTTGAAAACCATCATCGCCGATCACGATGAAACTGGATGTTCAATTAGGGAAGCCACGTGCCTTCAGTGACTATTGGGGACTCAACCAAGGCCTCACCAATCACGATAAATTGGATTTTCCCTCAGGGAGGCCTCGTGCCTTCAGCGACTATTGAGGACTCAACCCAGGCCTCAAGTGGAACTCGTACATACGATCTATTGCTGAAGATGCTGGAAAAATTGTTGATTCTCTGTACCTTTTCAGTAAGTACCTGACTCCTTCTGCTATTCTCTAACTTTACAAGAGCCAGATCATGCCTAAAATGGAACACTGCTGTTATATTTGAGCAGGAGCTGCGCAGTCTTCACTATCCATTCTCAACAGAGTCCAAATGTTCTCCGCGTCCTTGTGGCTAATGAATTATTTTCTACCCTACAACCCCTTTTCCCACAGACGAAACACCGCAAGCTTCTCCCTGCTTTGTCGCTATTTTCAAGGAAAGTGAACAGACGAACTACATTCCTTAGTTCCTTCACGGCTGTGACCCGTCATGCCACGCCCATTGCAGCGAACCACCCTCATTCCCTTCATATTCCATTCGTGAGGGTGTAAGTTCCACTCAAGCAGTTTTTTTTCCCGCGAACCGCTCTGTGGAACCGACACCCAACAAGATGTTTTCCCGATCACTACAAACTTGGCCTGTTTAAGTCTAGGATTAACCGTTATCTTTCCTATATATGATCATAAATTGTGACTCTTTCTCTACTTCGAGTGACTCACGTGCTCAGGGTGAACATCGCTGTAAAAATAACTCTTCCAATATTTTTAGAGATTTAAGGAAACAGATAGTATGTCTCTATTGACAAGCATAATGTCGACTTTTTTCTTTTCTTAAATTGTGCTTTTCTCTAAGTGCTCATAATAATAATAATAATAATAATAATAATAATAATAATAATAATAATAAGGCGGGTAAAGAAATAGGTCACACAAATAGAACAAATAGGACACACGAAGAGAACAAATGGGACACACAAAATTTCACAAAAGTAGAACAGATAGGACACACAAGTAGAACAAATACGACACGCAAATAGAACAATTAGAACAAGTAGGACACAAATAGAACAAGTAGGACACACAAATAGGACAAGTAGGACAAATAGGACAAACAAGTAGGACAAATTGGACAGACAAATAGGACACGCAAATAGAACAAGTAGGACACACAAATAGAACAAGTAGGACAAATAAGACACACAAATTGGACAAATAGGACACACAAATAGAACAAGTAGGACACACAAATAGAACATGTAGGACAAATAGGGCACACAACTAAGACAAATGGGACAAACAAATATGACACACAAATAGAACAAGTAGGACACACAATTAGAACAAATAGGACACAAATTAAACAATCAAAGCTAACCGCCAAGACGTATTCATCAAAGGCTACAGAAAAACAATGTTTTTTTTTTTTATAATTGACATAGCAACCACTGCAAATTGTAATATAGCCTTAAAGATCCTCAAAAATCTTCCAAAATCTAAAATAGGAATTTTAAAAAAAGTAGCAAATGAAAACATCAACAATTCCAGTTGTGGTTGAGGTCCTGTATTTGATTGTGAAAAGTTCTGGTTGCAAGGATTCCCGGAAGGCCATATCTTCAGGAAAATCCATAAAATTGTTCTCACTAACAGTTTACACCCTACGAAGGGCTTTATCGTGATAAAATGTATTCGTTTCTAGTTTTTTTTTATACAAATATACAGTGGGAAATGTCATGATGCCATTTATGACCCCAGGTTTCTGTTTGGGACTCGGGAGGAAATGAAATATACACCCGAAATCAAAGGAAATAATAATAATAATAATAATCCGCAGGAGAGGAACACCTGTGACAACAAATGGATTTGACAGACAGGATAACAAGACAATAATGATATTAACAGGAGAGGATCGCACTAAAAGAATTGCTGTAGTCGAATGTAAAGCAGGAGAACATGAAAGGAAAAAAAATAAAAAAGGAATATTTTGGGAGGATAAACAAAAGTCTTGAAACTTCGCTAAACACCTGATAAAAACGGATGAATGCGTGGGCGTTATCGACCGAAAGGCACACACGTTAATTGCTCGATTGAACTTAAAAGAAACTTATATCTATCGATAAATTAGAATGATGATGGCGATGTGCAGAGCTTTGAAACATCTGAAATCGATGCAAATTCCATAGAAAAGGGAAAAGCGGTGTCAGATTAATTCCTTTTTTATGGCTTATCAACACTTTGCAGGTTATTTAAAGCCAGAAAATATCTTTAGAGTGTAGGAACTTTTCCCAGATAATAATGATTTAGTGATACAAGTTTTACTAATTAACCCATAGCTGGGGGAGAAGAGGTGGGTTCACAACGAAACAGAATTTGATTAACAAACAAGAAATTATAATTTGCATGTAAAGTCAGAAATCAATTCCATATTACAATTTGTGGCCACGGTAGTTTCCATACATTTACATTTCAGCTAATCAGTAATTGATTGCTTGATCTGTTTTCTATGGCTTATCAACTTTTTTCAGGTTATTTAAAGCCAGAATATATGTATAGACTCTAGGAATTATTTTGTGAGAATAATAATTTAGTGATCTATGTCTTACATATTGACCTACAACTCGGGGTGGGGGTTGATTTCTATCTTCCCAAGGGTATTTGCGTGTAAGTAAATATAACGAACCCAACTGGAATTAGAACTTGACTCTTCAATTAATAATTCTGAACCATTATCAACTAAATCACCTCCACATCCGAGCTTAGAGGACCTGGTATCCCCAAACGGTCATCAGTCTAGGTACTGACCTACGTTGCTTAACTTCGGGGATCACACGGGAACGTTGTTTCGACGTAAGCAAGAAGGTGTCAGAGGACTTACCAGCATGAAAGACTGTGAGCAAATGGCAAAAAATACAGACAATAAAGCAATGATAATTATAAAAATGCTTGAAACAGGGCAACGAGAAATAAAAAAAAACTGATAAACAGGAAAAGAAAAAACTGAAGAAAAAACTGAAGATAAACTAAAAGAAAAAACAGAAAGAAAAAAAATTTAAGAAAAACTGAAAAAATATGAAGAAATACTGAAAGAAAAAACTGAAGAAAAACTGAAGAAAAAAACTGAAGAAATACTGAAAGAAAAAACTGAAAGAAAAACCTGAAGTAAAACTGAAAGAAAAAACTGAAGACAAACTGAAGAAAAACTGAAGAAAAAAAATGAGGAAATACTGAAAGAAAAAACTGAAAGAAAAAACCTGAAGTAAAACTGAAATAAAAAACTGAAGACAAACTGAAGAAAAACTGAAGAAAAAAAATGAAGAAATACTGAAAGAAAAAACTGAAAGAAAAACCTGAAGTAAAACTGAAATAAAAAACTGAAGACAAACTGAAGAAAAAATGAAGAGATACTGAAAGAAAAAACTGAAGACAAACGGAAGAAAAACTAAAAGAAAAAATTGAAAGAAAGAAAGCGAAGAAAAAACTGAAAGAAAAACAAAAAGGAAAAAGCTGAATGAAAAAATGCGGAGAATTTAATAGTCAAATAAAAATCATGAACATGTCTCAACAGAGGACACCTAAATTGCGAAACGAAATTTCTCATCTTCAATCCAGAACAAGTGCATTACGACAAAAAAAGAATAAATAGCATTTGTAAAGAAAAAGATGAAAAGGCAAATTATATAATCAGTGAATGTCAGTCGGTCATCCTACAAGAATATAACAGTAGGTATGGTAGGGTAGCAACAATCTCACATTGAGAACTGTGCAAACTATTTCAGTTGTACTCCCAATACTCATGTTTTCAAAATTTATTTGAACTAAGAATTTCTTTCCAGACTTCAAGTGGAATTCGAATATACGATCCATCGCTGGTGATGTTAGAAAAACGGTTGCTTATTGTTTACTGCCCCCAAAAGCAGTGGACACCTGCCATTTATTTTGCAAGAGTTAGATTAGACCAAAAAGTGGAATATTGCTGCTCTGTCTTGAATGAATTCAAAGTCGTTTACGTTATTGTAAGATTTATTTTCCACCCTACAACTTCTTTCCGCACAGACGCAATATCAGAAGAATCTCATTAATTTATCTCTATTTCTATGGTAGATGAGCTTCATTCTTTGGTTTCTACAGTTGAAAACTTGACAGCTAGGACTCGCTATGCTACATCCATCCACATTAACTCCCAGATTCCATTTGTAAGAAGGAAGTCCTCCTTAGACAAACAACTGTTACTCTGTGGAACAATCTACTACTGTCTGAATATTCCACTAAGCACTGCAAGACATAGCAGGGAAAGTCAGAGAAATAGAACAAGTAGCAGGTCAAGTTGTTCCCTTTGTGGTTGGTGCGATCAGGGAGATTTCCAGAAAGTAATCGATTCCTTCTGTCATGCTTTGTCTTTACAAGAATCAGATGAGACAAAAAAACAAAACAAACACACACACACACACACACACACACACACACTGCTGCCTAATCCATACTTTCAAAAACGCTTATGCGGCCTTGTGGGTGATGAACTATTAATCACCCACAGATGGGACGTCGAAAGTCTCTGAAAGTTATTACTGTTTCCAATGCAAATGTTCAGAAGATCCACCAGGCAACAGCTCCAGCTATTTCAGCCAGGACCAGACTTGCTAGGGTCACGGGGTCAATTCACTCCTCATTTCCTATGTATTCTTTTGACAAGAAAGATGTTCCGTTCAGTAAACTTATTCTGAAGAACTTTGTGTAAAATACTCTTGCGTGGATGCTCTTCCGAACACTACAGTTTTAACTCCTCAAGTTTAAGTTCAAAGGTTATCTATCAGCCATATACTGGTAATCTTCAATTTCTCATTCCTTCTCTTACGTTCATGCCATGCAATTCATTCAATAGCCATCTGCCTAGAGTGGCTCTTAGGCCTTACGTTGGATAAACATTAGTGAAAAACAACAACAATAACAAAATATCATTAGATAAAATCAGTAGATAAAATTGAAAATAGTCTGTCTCTATTCAGTTACTTTACACGATTTATGTTGAACTAAAAATATATTTTCCAATTTATAAATGCAGATATTCTTTTTATCAAATCAGGAACGTATGCATCGATTCACGGGCAACGCCTTTATGTTTGAAATATCGCCAGCCAATCAAAACAAATTTACTGATCACTTGGCAAATATGTTTTCTGCACATGCGCATAAAAAAAATATCTGATTAGAAGTAAAAGCGAGACACGCCTCAATTAAGATTGAGTATCTCTTTAATCAACCAATCAGCGGACGAAAAACTATCGGTACTTGCACATTGATATTACTGTCATTGAAATGCGAGCGAACTCATCTTCAGATAGATTTGTTCAAAGATATCTAAGTTTTTTTGGCGAATTCAACTGAAAAATATATCTCCTTTTCTGATAAGATATTAGTTTGCGTGTGTCTGTGCGCATGCGTATTTGGGTTGGGTTAGGTGAGTGTTACTTCTCGAATTGTTATAAGTAACATTTTCTGGCCTCTATAAATAAATTCCACTTGCTTACTGAAACATCAAAAATAAATATTTCAGGTAATTTGAAGAATTAAGAATTAACATCATCTCATCATCCCTCGATTTATGTGATAAGTTACAGAAAAATCATTGCAAAATGTCTATTTAACATTTGTAAATTGAGTAAAAGTTTTTAATTGAAAACATTTTTTTAATCATTTCATCCCAAGCAAGGCAACAAAGCCACTAAGATGTAAGAAGTTACTGACTGTTAGAGAATATAAAATTATACTATTAAGGGGAGAAGACAATGAAAGAAGACGTAAGAAGACAGACGATAACGATTGACATTGCGTTTAAATTTTTGAGGATCAGAGTTGACTGGGAAACAAGAAGAGAGTTCCATAAGCAAGAATTGCGAGAAAATAAACTCTTATCATAGAACTTACGGTTCCATCTAGCCATTTCAACGGTAAAATGATGAGACCTATCTGCCAATCTAGTGCAGCGCTTAAATTCATAAACTTTATGCAGAGTATTTATAAAAAAAAGGCATAAGAAAGCTTCATTATGGCGGTGGGAAAGCGACTAAAGCCGAGATACCAGGTCAGGACCAGTGATATTGCATATTCTTCTTTGGAGCTTATCAAGAATATCTAAATATATAGCAGAAGCAGCAGAACAGATATGGCAGCAATATTTAAAGAAAGAGCGAATGGTAGACGAAACGTACTATAGTTCCTGATGAGAAAAACTGTCCAGAACGACACAGAGAACCAACTTCCTACCAGCAGACCTCCCTGGGGGACACCTGCATTAAGGTAAAAAGATCTAGAAGATAAACCGTTCTAGCTGACTTTCATTTCACGATTCATTAAGACTGAACCAGTTCAAAAATTCGTCTAGAAATACAATAACCTTTCACATTGGGAAGGAGACAGGGTATGCCAAACCCCGTCAAATGTCTTTAAGATATCCCAGGCAACAGCCCGAGTTTCAGCATTCTCATCTAAAGTTTGTTGGACTCTTTCAGGAATAACCCTTAACACAAGCACCAAAATGAATGTAAAATAGTTTTGAATTTTGAGGTTAATAGATAATAAGTTGAAAAACTAATTAATCTTTGGATAGCGAAAAGGATTTCCTCTCTAGTTTCGTTAATAATATTTTATATGAAAACTAGCTCATCTGTGATCCGTTGGGTCAACCTTGTTGAGTTTACTGTTTAAATTTAGTTTCATGAAGAGTTTGTGAAAGTCGAGATATTTTTAAAATACATTTACTTGCAGTTATTGAAGTTAAATTCACCATTAAAAAATGTCTGTTTAAAGAAAATTGAACAATAAGAATTTGGAATGTCAAAATTCGTAGTGTTGGGATTCGATACAATAACATAAAATATTGTTGCAGGGCTGCACATAATTCAGCCATTTAGAATAATCAAATGATTTTCATTGAAAGAATAAAATTCAGTAGAAAAGACAACTTTGTTTCAACAAATGAACATTAATATAATGAAAAGAATACAAGCAATTGCTCATAGATTGGAAAGTAATGTCTTTTTGTTCGGGTTAATAAAATTCTGAAATAAAATATAAATTCTCTTTGTGTATGTATGTAAGAAATAATGAAATGTTGTTTTATGTGTGTCTGTGTGAAAAGGTCAACACGTGTGTGCGTGCTTCATAGATAGAATTTGTTTCTTATTGAGAACGGCGTTGCCGTAGTCTGAAGCGGTCTCTTTGAAGTTTGTCAGCCTTGTCGCTTTTATTATGAGGTCATGATCTTCACAAGCGATAGTGGCGTGGACCTTGATGACAGCTGTGCGCATCCTGTTTGGTGCCGGATTTTGCGTGTTTTATACACTTTCTCGTAAGAAAATCGGCTCCATCCCCCACTTCCTACACGATAATAAATTTACATCTTTCTTTTCCCACTCTCTATATATGACTTCTGGCTAACACACAAGATATAAAGTTCACAGAATTTTATATAGTAATAAGATACACTTTTCTTATGGAGTTTCCTTTGCTTTGTTTGTGGATATGCGTGTGGAATAATTGATAGAGGCTCGTAAAGAAAAGTCGGAGTTCGAATTCCAGTCGGGTTCTTTACATACGCGCAAATAATCTTGGGAAAAGTATGAATCAATTTAGCCCGTCTGCTATGAGTCAAATAGTGAGACTTCTCTCTAGAAAAATCATTATTCTGGAAAAAAATTCTTAATGCAATATTCATTCATACGAAAATACTTATAATTCAAAATATTTCCCGCCTTTAAATAACCCATAAAGGGTTGATAAGCTATCAAAATAAACCACTCAATTTATTTGTTCGGATATGACATTCATTTCTTTTTTTTTGAGAAAAAATGAAGAAAAGGGGTCCCATGATCACAATACCCGTAACCCATTAAGGTCGTAGGGGTACCACTCATACAGCCGCAGTGGTATTTCTTGGATAAGAGCTCAACCTTTTCCAGGCTGAGTTGAATTCAGAATTTTCTTTCTCCTAAACTAGTCGCCAACCAAATCTATAGGTCACAGCCTATCCTGTTATTTATCCATAACTGAGGAGAGAAAAAATGGATTGATACCTATCTGATCGGTATTAGCACGTAAGTGAAAGTAATACACTGGAATTCGAACTCTCTTCTCCGATTTCGTAGTCCGAGCTACTATCCATTGCTCTCCTGTACCTCTTTGGTTTACTGAACCTAAAAGAAATATCGATTTTGTTCCAATTGAATGCTTTGATTATTATTATTTTAAAAAAATCCTCCTGCTTTTATTTTCACTGCTTTCATTTCAATAGAATTTTGGGTTTCTTCCAGATGCCTATTTGCATAAACTGTCGGCTTTCAGGGATATCATAATACAGCGTGTGTTCCTAAAGTCTGGATACACAGGAAATCTCATTAACAAATTAAATATGGTTTACTCGAAAGAAGAAAGAAATGACATCTTTTTCTGGAGTAAGCTAAAAGATAAGGTGTACTCAATGAAAATCACAGATTCAACACTTGATTGAACGCATAAAGAGTGAATGTGTTAAAATAAACGGCAATCTAGAGTTATTGCATCAAATTCATATGAATCTTGCAAAGCGCATCAACTTTTGCATGACAAATCATATGTCATTTGTTAATATTCCAATTCAATAAAATGTTGAAAATTTCATTTCTTGAAAATATGCATTTTTGCCTAGGGTGTCCAGCAATGGTTAACAAGCGTGTCCAGCAATGGTTAACAAGCTCATCTTTACAAAAGCCAACATGAGAAATGGTTATAAAAGAAAGAATTTTCCAATTATTCTCAGTTTATTTTCACATTCTTGAAGACTTGAAAAAAAAAGTTATTTAAAGACAAAGAAAAACTCTCAAAATTGTTGCAGTCAAACATTCAAAGAATAAACAAATGATTTGTAAGGATCCAGTCATTTTTTGTTTTGTTTTTAAGATATTTTTCAGGAATTATTCAGACAATTCTTTAAGAGGCGGCTTTTGAAATTTAGAGGATAAGAAAACCTTTTTATTTACTTTACACACACACACACACACACACACACACACACACACACGCACACATAGAATGTCCCTAAACTCTGGATACATAGGAAATCTCCTTAACTATATTTTCTATCTCCACAGATTAAATATGGTTTTGTCAAAACAAGAAAGAATTGGCTTCTTTTTCTGGGCTATGCTAAAAGAGAAGGTGTACTCAATGAAAGTTACGGATGCTACACACCTGATTGAAAGAGGGAATGGGTTAAAATTGACAGCAATATGAAGTTATTGCATCGAGTTCACGTGAATCTTGCAAAGAGTAACAACCTCCCTTCAGTAACTCAACACTCCAAGTTTTTATTCACCTTTGCTGTTATCGGGTATTGAACTCACAATTCTTTGGGGCAAGTTACTAGATTATTTCAACCAACGATTTTATCCACTGGCCCATGTGTCCTTGTGGACACTAGAACCTTCTACCCCAGTGGACAAAATAAGTAGTGCGAAATTCCAACATATATTACCTGAAGAAGGCCGGAACGTGCAACAGCCGAAACGCCGTGAATATGACAATAAAAATGAGAACAAGAGTCAGTACAATGTAAAGAGTGTGAATGGCTTTAACTAAATATATTTTGAACGCAATTGTATACCTTCAACTACCTTCAACTACAGATAAAATATATTGTTGTTTTTTTTGCTATAAAATGTATATGTAGCGAACAAAACAGGATCTAGTTTTAAAATTCAAATGCTAAGCACTGACTTATTGATTTTGTTAGAAATCAAAAAGACTCGAATTTACAAACTTTGCTTAACACACACGCAAAAGCGAATCCAAAACAAAACTCGTGAAATTCCATACCTTGATGCGAAATGTTTAATAGAAAACTAGGAAACAAAATTCAAATAATCTTCAATTCTCAGAAACACTTTTACGGGCCTTTTCGCGAGCCGACGCGAATTTTGTTCATCGTCCAATGGAAAGGCCCGAATCATATCCGGTAGTGAATTCCCAAATGACGTTTTCAATCCCCACAAACAAAATAAAAGACGGGCAAGTTTGCCTGTCACCAGAGAGAATGAGACAAGCGGTTCAATTTAAAATTCTAGTCACCTGAAGAAGGCCGGAGCGTACAACAGCAGAAAAATTGTGAATATAGCAATGAAGATGAGGATAACAGTCCGAATAATGTAAATAATGTAAATAATCAAATACCCCATCTCAGAGATATAGACAGATATTGAAGAAAAATCACAATCACCTGAAGAAGGTCGGAGCTTATAACGGCCGAAACGTCGTGAATATGACAATGAAGATAACAATCCGAATAATGCAAATATGCAGCAGTTATATACTTGTTATAGATCTATGGTACATATATAGATCCTTCTGGTTGTGTAGACTATTATTTCTGTCTCTAGAGGCAAACATTTAAGTAAATCCATGCAAAAGGGTTAAAATAACTCACCCACAAACAAATAAAATGATACCGCATTACCAATTATTAAAATGTCATGTCATTTTAAGACATTCACGACTTCCCATAAACAACCTTTATTTATTATCCGTGAACGGCCATAATTTCTCGTCACATATATTGGAATGTTTTCATATTATGTGTTTCAGTGTTAGATCTTATCGAAATCCTCGATGCAAGAGGAACTGCTTAAAACATAAAACATATACGCTGATTTATACGAGTATGAATCAGTTGCAAACCTATGTTAGAAAAAGTACAATATTCTATAAATATTCTTTGCATACAGAAGCAAATGCTTGTATCGAAAGCTGACACATATCACTTGTCATGAGAAGTTCCATTAAAAACAGAGAAATCGTGTCCTGATAACGAACCATTTGGCAGACGCCATCTTTTTTCCTTTTTACTAATATTCTGGTTGTTTCGCGCCATTTTTGTTTTGCCACCATAATGGCATATTCTTGTTTTGTTTATCTATTAACGCTTCATACATCTTTTTCGTCTTCATTATCTCCTGCTTATCCCTGACGTTGCTTCTTTTCTTAATTGAACATCCCCTCACCTTAGTCCTCTCCCCAACCCAAGATTACTTTTGGAGGTGTTTAACTGAGGCACAGGCCGAACTTCATCAAACCCGTGTTCGTGAAATGAGATGAGAGGCGTTGTCCCGAAAATGATCAGCAAAATAACAAGAGAATTACTTCTTTTGTGTCGATTTGATGTTAAAAAGAAAGTCTCTTGACAAAGCGAGAGACTAAAAGCGTCTCAGTCAGAACTTAAGATATAAACGAAGAAGATATAGAAATGGATTGAGCGAGAGAAAAAGCGATTGGAGCGCATATTGTTTTGACCTTGAACCAGACTAAGCTTTTAAATAAACTTAAATAAACTTTTAAAATAATTTTTTAAGACTGGAAAAGTTTATTTGAATATACGGTCTTTAGCGCTAGGGGGCGTCGTCAGAGATGTTCTGATTTGGATCGTTGGGCAGTTTCGGGTCTTTCAAACATCATACTACCCTCACGAAGTCGACCTCACCAGAGCTGATCAGTCTCTGATCTGCCCTCTAAATTAACAGCCTGCGGGCACTGACTTATATTAGGCAAACCATAACCTCCTGTCACGCATTTGATTGGAAGTTGACCAACAGCCAATCACAATGGTGTGAGCTCTATCTATTAGGTTGGTGCAAAAACAATGACGTAATAATGTCGTTTTTTGACGTATTTTTTAACGTCAAAAAACGACATCATTATGTCATTATTTTTGCACCAACCTAATAAATTGTTCAGTACCTAACTGATGTCTGAGTCGAAGTCGTGACAAGTTTTTTTGTCGACGGCTGCAAGCCATTTGATCTTTTCCAGAAATGTCTCAGATGGTAATTCAGGGGACACTTCTGCCTTTGCTTGGAAGAACTGGGCTCTGTGGTGAGCTTCCCGGCCCGGTATTTCCTGTGTCTTATCAGGAGGATTTCCTGCGTGCTGTATCTGACTAGTTACCATTTAACATTTCATTTTGGGATGATGGCTTTTTAGGCCGCGTATATTTTTGCATTTTTTCCCGCGTGAGCATATCATAATCATTGTCCGTAGGTGTGAGGCTTGGTTCGTCTCCGGCTGGTCCGTCCTAATAGAGATCTCATTCTCCCCTCCCTCTCGGGATCCCTTGGGGGTGTTTATTATTTTGTGTGTCCGTGGCGAAAGGTTGATCTGCATACCGTGTAGCTAAGCCAGGGATGATTTAATTTGTGATCTCTCCTCACTGTTAATTGACTTTTCCAATTTGTCATCTAGTCTATTCCTATTAGCTATCCAGCCTTTCCCGGACGTCACTGTTTTAATAGGGGAAAAAAAAACTACTTTGAATATACGGTTTTTAGCGCTAGAAGGCGTCGTCAGTGATGTTCTGATTTGGATCGTTGGACAGTTTGGGGTCTTTCAAACATCATACTACCCTCACCAAGTCGACCCCATCAGACTTGATCAGTCTCTGATGCGCCCCACCCGCTAAATTAACAGCCTGCAGACACTGACTTATATTAGAAGTTTTTAAAAACTTAAAAAAACAATTCTTTTTGAGCCTCTTAACACACTCTTAAATAATTCTCTATCGTGTCGATAAAATATCAACAGAGAAGAAATATAGCCAAAAAAATACGGGAAAGAGAAAACGATTGGAGACACAAATTTCTTAGCCTTGAGCCAGGTTGAGTTATGAATGATGAAGATAGAGACAAGTGTTGATCCATTGGACAATAAATGTCGAAAAGAAGAGGAATATGGGTGAGCGAATGACAAACAAAAGTAAGGGAAAGAGAGGGAGAGTGGGAGAGAGGGAGGGAAGGAGAGATAGATAGAAGGAAGGATAGAGAGAGGGATAGAGTAAGAGGAGAGAGAAAGAGGAGAGAGAGGGATAGAAGGTGAGAGAGAGGGAGAGATAAAAGGAAGGACAGAGAGAGGGATATAGAGGTAGAGAGTAAGAGAAGAGTGAAAGAGGAGAGAGAGGGATGGAAGGCGAGAGAGAAGGAGAGATGAAAGGAAGGATAGAGAGAGGGAGGGAGAGAGATAGAGGAGAGAGAAGGAGATGGAAAGAGAGAGAGAGAAGTAGAGAGAGAAGGAGAGACGGAGAGAGTGAGGGAGAGAGAAAGAGGGAGAGAGAGGGAGAGATAAAGAGGGAAGAGAAAGAGGGCGAAAATAAGCCTGACGAGAGAAACATCTAAAAAAGAAATAAAATCCCCCTAAAAAAGGTAGACGTAGTCCAGGTTTTACACTGGCGCCAAAAATGTAGATTCGGGTCCGATTTACACTAGACACAGGTTATCGCCGATCGGACCCCGGGGAGGTTTCGTGACTTGAGAATGTATTGGGCCATAAACTCACCCCAGACCACAAGTGGAACTTTAATACAATCCATCATCAAAGATGCAGGAAAAAATGGTCGGCTCCATGTAACTCTTCTTAAATACCTGACTCCTGGTTCTATGTTCTATCTTGACAAGAGCCAGATCAGGCCTAAAATGGAGTACTGTTGTCATATTTGAGCAGGCGCTGCACAGTCCTCCCTTTCAGTCACCGCGTCCTTGTGGGTAACAAATTATTTTCCACCTTGCAGCCCGTCTGTCACAGGCGAGATGTCTACAAGACTCTCACTGCTCTGTCGCTACTTCCATGGAAAGTGCTCGGAAAAAACTGCATTCCTTGGTTCCACCAGGTCTATCCTTCACGGCTAGGAGCCGCTATGACACTTACATTGTAGTAAACCACTGCCTTCCCTGCGTATTCCATCGGTGAGAAGTAAGTTCCACTTGAACAGCTTCTTCCCGCGAACCACTTCTCTGTGGAATGGACTCCCGAGAGAATATTTCCTCGGTCACTACTATTGGGTTGGTGCATAATTAATTATGTTATTATTAAAGAATATTTATTATGAAAAAAAGAAACATAATAATTCAACAATAACATTTTTAAATAATCATTCCGCTGCGTCTGATTATTGACACGTATTTTATAAACTGAAAATAAAAATATTTTTTATTAAAAAAACAAAACAGAAATTTTTATTAACAAATAACTCGCCTACAAAAACGCCCGATAATTATGCACCAATCCAATATCTTGGCCTGTTCTAGTCTATAGATAACCGTTTTTCTTCCCCCCCTCTAAACTGCCTCTTAATATGTAACTCTTCGTGTAACCCCCGACCCTTGCACGGAATGAAGCTCAATGTCAAAATGAAATGAAAAAAAAAGTGGGGGTAGTTAATTATAGTTTCAAAATGGTAGACACAAGCCCGATTTGCACTAGGTCTGGTCTACATTAAAGTAAATAAGATAGACATGGGCCCGTTTTACACTATATTCATAGAGGTAGACACAAGCCCGATTTACACTAGACCCAAAATGTAATTTCGGATCCGGTTGTATACTGGAGCTAAAAAGGTTGGGTCCGGTTTACACTATAGAGATGAATGAAGATACAGGCCTGGCCCACATTGAATTAAAAAAAAGATAGACATGGGCCCGTTTTACACTATATTCATAGAAGTAGATACAAGCCCGATTTACACTAGACCCAAAATGTAATTTCGGATCCGGTTTTATACTGGAGCTAAAAAGGTTGGGTCCGGTTTACACTATAGAGATGAATGAAGATACAGGCCTGGCCCACATTGAATTAAAAAAAAGATAGACATGGGCCCATTTTACACTATATTCATAGAAGTAGACACAAGCCCGATTTACACTAGACCCAAAATGTAATTTCGGATCCGGTTGTATACTGGAGCTAAAAAGGTTGGGTCCGGTTTACACTATAGAGATGAATGAAGATACAGGCCTGGCCCACATTGAATTAAAAAAAGATAGACATGGGCCCAGTTTACACTATATTCATAGAGGTAGACACAAGCCTGATTTATGCTAGAGTCTAAAAACTAGACATCTGTCCTGTTAACACGAGCATTAAATCGGTTGAGACCGGCACAATTTACAGTAGAGTGGAAAAAAAGTAGACATAGGTCCGGATTATATATATATATATATATATATATATATATATATATATATATATATATATACATACCCAAGTATATGATTGGTGTATACGGAATAAATTCCAATAACCAACAATTACATTTAACATCATCACTTGATAAGACAGCGGAGTTGTTGAAACAAAATGGCTATTTTTGTAGTGATTTTATAACATATTTATGTTATAATTTTTAAATAATTATATATATATATATATATATATATATATATATATATACTTTCTGGGTATAGGGAAATTTCTGGGTAATGAGACCCTCACGAGATTTCTTTTTTTTTCTGAAGGTGATTCAAGACACAATTTGGTTCTATTTTTAATTTTTTAAAATTCTCTCCCATGAAATTGC